>JAVTVY010042468.1:0-18976 GCA_036873755.1 Hanleya hanleyi
GAGAACGAAAAATACCCACACACTATATATATATTGGTTCGGGTAAAGTCTGTTTTCCGGCATTTTTCCCCTGTAAAGCCCTACTTTTGCATCCATACACCAGTCACGTGTCGGGACCCTACATGATCCATTTGGCTTAGGGTTATCCCACCTAAACCCATTTCACGGGGAGAGGGGGAGGCGGGGTTCCAAACTTTCCCGAGAAATCCCCCGCCAGTCAAGCGACAGGAATTGACCTTTCCACGTTTCTATATCAGCCACTTAATCCCTCCTCACGGCGTCCCGACAGGCTTAGACCACACGGCCCATAATCCACACCGAAAATGCCCTTTCTCTATTATACTCCAAATGCGCATTCGCGTATCACTGACCCTGCAGCGGTCAGGACCCTGTGGAAAACGATAGCTCATTCAACCCGACGCCTGGTTCCGAGTGGGCATCCATGTTTTTCCTGTACCATTCAAAGTTCTCTCCATTCGCGCAAAGATGGAGCCACCGCCTGGTTGAACGTGTGCACCCTTAATCCACTACACTGTAATTTGAAAAGGTGGAGATTTCCACCTTTAAAGGTGGTCCAAAATTTACAACCTTTTAGGTGGGAATTTCCACCCTTCCTTAATGGTGGCAATTTCCCCCATATTAAAATGGGTGGAAATTCCCACCTTTCCAAGGGTGTAAATTTCCACCTTTCGTCTCCTTCCAGGGGTAAATTTCCACCATTAAAAAGGTAGAAATTTCCTCCAAGGAAGGGTGGTAATTTCCATCCTGTAGAGAGGTGGAAATATCCACCTTTAAAACTGGTGGGAATTTCCACCCTGTGAAGAGGTGGGGATTCCACCTTTAAAAACTGGTGGGAATTTCCACCCTGTAGAGAGGTGGTAATATCCACCTTTAAAAAACGGTGGGAATTTCCACCCTGTAAAGATGTGGGAATATCTACCTTTATTAAAGGGCGGAAATGTCCACCTTTTTCAAGGGTTGAAATTTCCACCACTGAAAATTTCCACCTTGTTTAGAAGGGTGGGAATTCCAATCCCCAGGAAAAGGTGGAAATTTCCACCTACACATGTGTAAATTATGGACCACGTTCCAAGGCGGGAATTCCCACCTTTATCTTGTTCGTCGTCGAAAATGTTCCACAATCCAATTAAAATTGCCACCTGTAATGAATGACCAACATCATGCAACAGATCCAGAGGGATATAGTAATAGGAGTGCCACAGATCAAGGAACAAAGTATTAACATTTATTTCTGTCAATCAGCATTAAACAATGGACACAATGTAATATTCGTCGAGGAATGACTGAAAAGTAACAAAAATTATAATTTGGTAACAGTAATTGAACATCGTCCCTTTTTTGGAGGTATCAGTATTCATGCTAAAACCACAGAAACATGTCTACAGCATACAGTAATGCAATGGACGAGTTGCCTGTTTAGCGATCGTCCAGCACCAGCATACACATTCAGGTAAGGACGGAGGCCGTACATCGGGCATGCTGTTCATAAGGCCTCCGGCTAAACAACGGGAGAAATTAGCTATAATTCGGATTATAAGAAAATGAAAGAAAATATATTTAAAAAATTGTCATATGCCAAACCTGGTGTTTGTTCACATTATCTCAAATATTTTCAGTTTTCGAATAAACAGCTTTTTCCCTCCTTTCTCTTATTTAACCTGGGTCCTTATGGAGAAGATGCCCAATGTTAGTCTTAGTCTACGTCCGACTGTGAACGCTGGTGCACGAAGATCGCTAAACAGGCAATCATCTATTTGAGTACAAGATTTTGTACTGTCACTGAAGATTTTGGTATCAAATATTCTTTATGGATCTTTATAAGTAACAATGAAAATATATTTTTAAAGTTTGCATCAAATTCAACACTATCTAAACACAAGGAAGGTAGACAACCGTCATCGCCATTGTCGTCCAAGAAGGTCGCCTTGGCGTATTATTTTGCTAGTGTAAAGCAAATTTTCAACCATGCCACTTGGTGAGAGTTTATATTTTGTATGAGTTTTTCCTCCGGCGTTGCTCTGCTTCGTTTTCAAAACCTATCAGCATGGCTTTAAATTGCCAAATGACAATAATTGATCAAAAAATATGATAATTGATAATTTGATCATCGTGGCTTTAAGAGGTCTTGCAGATGAACTGGTTTGGCCATATGAATCCTCGGACAAATGACATAGTCCCCGTTGCTGCAATTCGATGCCTTTACAGCTGTACATTTATCAAGGGCAATCAGATATAAAGGAAGACACCACACACAATATATTCAGTGTATTCCACACATAAGTAAATTAAAGACAGTCTTGTGCACTAAGAGGAATAGCCCAGCTAGCACACTACGTTGTGACAAGGTTGGTTGGTTTGGTTAAGTAGCATACAACATAATTTATACGTTGGTACAACATAAATAGTAGACATGGTGATTGCACGTTCTGACAACGTTGATAATATCCGCTATCTGAACATTGTATATAAGTTTGTGTTAAACGTTATATTTGGCATTTACAAAGTTGAAATGAACGTTGCTGCAAAACTGTCAAATTGTTGCGTGTTACTAACTTCCATGGGAGATAACTCGGCATGAATTACAGCAGTTAACTTATGTTATCGTATACTTTCCAGGTTTTCAACTTGAGTTTACATAAAAATTCAGGCAGAAATTATTTAAAATATGCATGAAAGGAGGAGGCGAGTCCCTACAAAGTTTCAATCTCTGAGAATTTACGTTGCATTTTATAGGACATTCAATGATGAAGCAAGGTAAACATAACCTTCTTAACCCAACATGATGCTAACACGTATGTAGAATGGACCATTAGATGGTTCTTGTCAGCAAATTTGTAAGGATGCTGAATATAAGTTTTTATTTAGTCCTAAAAACGGTTGCTTCCTTAAACTTTTCAGATAAAAGTTTAGAAGCAAGCATATTCTTTTGTTATCGTCATTGGTCTCCTGACGTATCGAGAAGTCCCACTTCTATAGCTGAAATAGGTGACAGCAGACTTTCTGGTGAAATAAACAAAAGATATTTATACTTGAGCCTAGATTGTGAAATCTATGTCTTATCAGTTTTTGTCGCTAAATGTACTGTTAAACATTGCTGCAACGTTATCTACAACGATGTAGCCACATTTGTGGGAGTTAACAGAATCACGTTGTCACAACGTACCAATGGCAACGTTGTAACAACGAAAGAGCATCGTTGTAACACCATTGTCACAACGTAAAGTTGCTAGCTGGGAGAACAATTGTGTTGATCACTAGTTAGGATCAGATTGCTATGAAGATAGGCCGTTTTCCCCAAAATGTCCAGATGTCCAATCTGTCCAGATTGGTTGCAGCTGAGGCCAGCGACATCTCGCTCATTAGTGTGTATTCTTGCCGTTCCAACTTCACTAGCGAAGTACGCCTAGGCGACGTAGGGAACATCGTGTATATAGTCAACTTGGTTAGCAAAGATGTGTCACCATCTACATATGATACATCATGCATGGTCAGGAACTTCTAAAACACCTGAATTTATGCGTTCTGTAGCTATCAAGAATGGAGAACACCGCCTAGCAACATTGTATACCACGAAATCATTACTGCGAGGAGTTCTTTTTTATTTATTTTTTATTATTATTATTATTATTACTAACAGACATGGTATATACATATACATGCAATATCTCAAAATGGAAGCAAAATTACAAAAGAGTTTTGATAACATTAAAATACCAGAAAGCAACATATACATATATACACTCACACTCACTATATAGCTGAAATATTGCTGAATGCGACGTTAAACCCTAATTCTCTCTCTCTCTCTCTCTCAACATTTATTCTGTTCACGCCATATATAATTTACGCGGAAAGCCAATATGATGAAATATGCCACTATCTAATGTATTTTCAAAACAGCAATGTGATGTCACATCACATGGCTTGAAAATAATCTATAAATAGGCACCATTTGTTTCTGAAGCGGTCCATAGAATGTGAAGTCATGGCAATTAACTTTTTTGCAATATATTGGCTATTAAATCGATGTAATAAACCATAAATATGGAGACCCGTGTTTCGTCCTTTGTTTTTGATTATGTAGAGTTTGGTTACCGCCATGAATGTATTTAAGATACATTGGTCTTTATCCCAGCCAAGTATAATTTTATCCACAGTTATGGACCCCCTCAGTTTGCCAATACGTGCAAGCCATTCGTGCAAGTCTACCCAGAGCTTTTTCACTACTGAGCATTCAATCAGTAAGTGTTCTATAGTTTCGGTTTCATTTCCACAGAAGTCACATTTGTTGTCACTAATAAGCCCAATTTTTGTAAGGAAAGATTTCGTGGGGACAATCCTATGTAATATTTTATATTGTATATCCCTTAGTTTTGTATAATTTGTACAGTGAAAAGTTGAGGAAAAGACCTTTTTCCAATTAACCTTATTTCTCATGTTCAAGAACTCTTCCCATCTTTCCATGGCGATCGGAATTGCCACCGATTCGGAGTTAAGAATATCATAAAAACATCTACAACCCTTTTCCTGCTTCGCCAATATCCGGAAATGGAAGGAGATTACAGGATTAAACAACTGCATATCAACATCCCTACATTTGCACGTATCCAACCATTGTTTTGGGATGTTCTTTACCAATCTATTAAAATCCATGAAAGTGCCTTTAATATTATACTTCATTTTAAATTCAGTAAATCCTAATACATCACCATCACTTCCTAGTAAATCTCGAACATATCTAACTGTTCTCGTATACCAGTTTTCTATAAAAAAAAGTTTGGATGAGTGAAATTTGGATTATACCATAATGATTCGTTTATTAAATCCTCAATTTCTTCTGGCTTTAATTTCCGCTGCAAAGTCCGCCATGCTTTCAAGGTATCTAACCAAAATGGGTTTTTAATATTTTTCATGATATTATTAATGCATTCTGCTCCTAAGGTGCAGATGGCGTCGTAGCAATCCGGATCGAAAAGTTTATTCCATTTATGAGTTTTTAGGACGAGCCTTCTTATCCAGGAAACTTTTAGCGATTGTATAAAAGGAAGTAAATTTAACATCCTAAGTCCACCAAATTCATAGTCACGAGTAAGTTGAACTCTTCTAATTCTGTCTGGCCCATTGTTCCATAGGAATTTGAAAAGTAAAGAATTTATATCAACTATGACATGATCAGGGGGGTTTGGCAAAGCAAGAAAAAGGTGTATCAGTTTGGACATGGCAAGGGATTTTATGACTGTAATTTTTCCTAATAGTGTCAAGTTTCGTAATCTCCACTTCTGCAGTTCTTTTTAAAAATCTTCTACTCTGGCAAGGTAATTGATTTTCCATATATCGTAAAATCTAACTGTGGAAAAGTTTATGCCCAGTAGCGTGAAATCATTTACCCAGTCGAGACTCACCTCAGTACAAAGTTTTAAATCAGCACCAGACACAGAACCTATCCATACAGCTTTTGTTTTTTCTATGTTTATTTTTAGTCCAGAAAATTGATAAAATATTTTTAAGCATTTAAGAGCTTCTCTCAAAGACTCTTCAGAACCGTCAAGGATTAGTTGAGTATCATCAGCATATTGACTGATTTTGAAAATTGTTCCTGCTATATCTATCCCTTTTATTTTGTCATTGTTCCTGATTAAACTGCCAAGGACATCTGCACATAAGAGAAAAATATATGGTGAAATTGGGTCACCTTGCCTACAGCCACAGTTTATTTAGAAAAATTGTGACATATTTCCATTTTGTATAACACAAGTATTTATATCTGTAAAAAACATTTTTATCCATTTTTGGAAAGTTTCACCGAAATTTAGGGTTTTTAGTACTTCGCTGATGAAGTTCCAAGAAACAGAATCAAAAGCCTATTCGAAGTCTATCGATAGAAGTAAGCCAGGTATATTTCTCTCTTTTGCCTCAAAAAGTATGTCATAGATGAGACGAATGTTTTCGCCTATATATCGTCCTGGTATAACCCCTTCTGGTCCTCGTGGATCAAAATATCTAATACTCTTTTCAATCTATTAGCAATACAAGAACTTACTAATTTGTAATTTACATTTAAAAGCGTTATAGGACGCCAGTTCTTCAGAAAGTTTCTGGCCTTATTTGCTTTAGGGAGACAAGTAATTACCCCTTGTTTTTGTGTTATTGATAATTCCCTCCTTTCGAACACATAGTTAATTGACCTCAGAACAAAATGACCTATATCTTTCCAAAATACTTTGTAAAAGTCTGGGACTCTTTCCATTCTTCATTTGTTTTAGTGCATTACTAAGTTCTGTGAGCGTAATTGAACCTTCTAACTTGATCGAATCCGTGTCACTTAATTTATTTAGTTCAACATATTTAAGAATTCGGCGATATGCTCTTTAGACTCGGACGATTTAGAATATAAATTTCTATAAAATTGTTTTTGTGCATTTAAAATCTCTTTTGAACTATGGATGTCCTTTCCGTCATCGAGTGTTAGTTTATTAATTAACTTGTTAGTGTAATTTCTTTTTTCAAGCCCTAACAAATGTTTTGTTGGTTTTTCTCCGGATTCGATATTTTTCGCCTTCGTCCGTGCTATTATACCATCCATCTGCTTGTTTCTGAGTACCTGGAGATCTATTTTACTAGTTTTCAACCTTTCCAAGACTTCATCAGAAATATTTAAGTAGTTTTCTTGAAGTTCCTTTTCCAGTTCTTCTATTTCATTTTCCAAGTCCAGTTGTTTCTTCTCTTCCTTTTTCTTTTCCAAGTCCAGTTGTTTCTTCTCTTCCTTTTTCTTTTTTATTGAAGAATATTTGATTGTTGCCCCCCTAATTTTCATAAGCATTGTATCCAGGAAAAGTTGGTCATTTATACAAAGTTGAAGATCTTCTTTGGGTATGTTAGTTAGACATTCACGTTCAAATGGTAATAACGAATATTCTTCTGTTGTTTCATTGATTATTGACCTTTTTTTTACCAAATCTAAGTAAGATTTGCCCTTCAACAGGGAACAATTTAATTTCCAATAGCCTCTACCTCGATCGGAGTTTGTAAATTTGCATTTCATTGTTATGGCCGAATGATCAGTTTTGTATCCCGGTAAAATTTGTGCGTCAGTTGTTATTTTAAATATATCCGTGCTAACGACAAAAAAATCTAATCTTGGCTGTTGTCTTGGGTTCTTGCGCCTCCATGTATATCTTCTATCCGTTTCATGTAAGATTCTCCAGACATCGATATAGTCATTATCCTTCATGGTGTTTAGCACAGTTTGTCTGGCATTCGGGTTGTTTATATGTTTGTAGTTATAGGTATCAATCGATGGATTTAGAACAAGGTTCCAATCGCCGCATATTATTACTGATGGATTCGCGATGTTCTCTATTTTTCTGTTGATAATATTATAAAATGCAGGTTTGTCCGTATTTGGGCCATATAAACTAACCAATGTGATTGGAACTTCAGAAATCTCAATACTTAAAATTATATAGTTTCCTTGAGAATCTATATCTACATTTTGAACTTTATAATCAAAATTATTATTAAACAATATCACTACACCGCGTGATCTAGAAGAGAAGGGGCTTACCCAGGCAACATTATCCCAGTCTTGCTTAATATCGTAGTCCTTGTCACTGTGCGTGTCCTGTAGGCAGATAATGGAAAAGTTTTTCTTTTTAAAGTAGTGGAAAACATCTTTCCTATTTTTCTTGACAGCCAATCCCTGACAGTTCATGGATACAATGTTGACAGTGTCAGCCATTGTTAATAAGTGATAAGTTCTTGGGTTCAGACTCTACTGGGTACCAATACTGAACAATCAACCTTGATGCAAGAAAAAGCTCTGCGTAGGCAACAGTGAGTGTATTGGTAAAAATTTGATAAAAAATATACCAACGGTTCAGCATAGAGTAAAATTCCAAAATAAAGAATACAGCTGTTTCCATGTAGTCAACATAATTCATACAGATACCGGAACCTAGACACACACACACGCACACTCACACACATACATGTTATGAGAACACTTAGTCAACATAGTCACTTACAGGACCGATTCCCGCGTTCCTTATTTATTAATTATAAATTGGGAAAATCGCCTATTTAATACATCACAATACAGTCTGTACAAACATGATATACGATGTCTTTCAATAAGTTAATGCTGTTTACTGCTTATGGGGGGATAGAAAAGAAAAAAATGGACATAGTTATATACGTTATCATAGACGCATGCACATACAGTCCCGGTGGCACACATGCATGTACTCTTGGTTTAAAAAAAAAATATATTAGGTAGATGGAAAATATAGATGAGAAATAATGTACGGAAAAAAAATAATAATAGAAAAATACAAATAAAACTTGATACCATGAATAATTCACCACCCCGGAGCTACACTTACATGTAGCACTAACGCGCTGCACAAACAGTCAATGCGTATTCAGCTAGAAGCTGCCACATGCCCAACATTGCATCATATTAGGCAAAGGCATGATCAATTTGCCAGAAAAAATATATTCTATATACAAGAAAGATTTGTGAATATATGTATTATTTATATACTTATATGCGTGATTCATTTGAACCAGTATGTGCGATAGGTATAAAGATCCACGCTGATAAACAATATATATTATTCAATGTTCATATTCTTAATTCAAAATCAATAAATATCGAGGTGATGATGGTTCAAACTCGAAGTCACCTCGTCAAGTTCCAGTTTTAGTATTACTGTCACGATTGCAGGATAGGTACAAACGATATACACTGGAAATGAACCGCATAATAGACTGGTACATGTACATGGTCTCTACATGTATCTCTATACGAATTCAGCTTTTTTTAAAAGTACACATAGATCTTATTAGCTCAAAAGGTTGAGAGTGTTACAAACTTGACAAGTGAGTTTATGAAGAAGCAATATCTACACATATAATGTAAATCGTTAATAGTTCATCCAAAGAGACAGGGACATGAATATTTCACCAGATGTGTGTACTTATAACTATACCTGTCACCAATATAAGACTCTCTTACACAGGGAGAATCACATGCTTTTCACATCAGATTTAGCCGCGTTTACACAAACTACGATTAATTAATTGCAGATGATTTGCTACCTTCTCTCATTATCAAAAATTATCAATTTTAGGGGTGTCTTGTATATTCTCCCCATGCGACTTAGTTCCTAACTGCTAATGTTTCAACCGCTTGTACCTTGTTAAGTTTTAATTCGTGCTAACTTCAGTGGATAAACAAACAATATAAAAGGCACGGAACTAATATTAGCGCATGCCGTGAGTGATACGGCAAAATCGTGTTGGCAAAACATTGTATCCGTGTACGTTCCCAAAGTTTCGAATGGAATGTCACCTTACAATCTACACATGAGTCAGCTTACACGCATTATATTGGCATTCAATAAGACGAATGGAGAATTTCAATCGAACAGATCAGGTATATGTGAAGTTACAGCGAAGAAATATGTAATTCATTCGACGTTGGGGGAAACAGAAAATCGATTTCGTCTTCTCAATGAAATGCATAACTGAAATCGCGGCATGGATCGTGATTTGATATAGGGGATGATGACGATCTGACAGAGAGAATTGATAATCTGTATAAATCGGTAACGAAATTACGAAAACCATTTTGATAATGTAAAGCAACACAGCTGTTTGGAAACATTAATGCTGCATAAACAAAATCTGTGTTTCACATTATATTGACTTTCATCATAAATAGTGTTCATAATTCAAGTTGAACGGAAAGCCTCATAGAACTAATCGATAAAACTAATTCTCCACCCGATCAAACGCTTTTTGTTTTCCTTTCCCCGGTTTGATAGTGTAATGTGAAAATAGAATCATTGATTACCTGTAATGTAAATCATAAATTGGAGCGATATGCAAGAGGTGGAGAAAATTTTCGACGTCTGGCGACTAAAAAGCAACCATCGGCACCTAACATTAAGATTCGATAATACGGTGGATTCTCGGAAGTATCCTTAGTATCTCCGCCGCGCTTTTATTGCAGCTGTTCATGTGGAGACTATGAAGTATCCACACGGCCCCTAGCACCGGCTTAAGCGGAATTAGATACGCTAGTTCGGGAGCTGTGATGACAGATCAGCTCAAACAACTCACTTGATGTTAATGAATGAGCATGGGTGAACGTCTGATGGACTAAACGCCTCAACACGAGGTAAACCTGGTAAATGCAAGAATAACCAGAAAAACGTATAATCATCAGCTAAAACAATCATTCGGAAATTCAAAGATGGTGGACATATGAAGTCATCCGAAACTTGTTGGGAAAGTAATTCGTCAAAGTCAAAAGGAATATTTTAGCTTGAAGCAGACATTTCCTAGAAATGAGCTGTTTAACACTATATAGCTGGTCATCTTAGGTCAATTGTTGAGTCTATTTGCATAATCGTTGACAGACGTAATTGTTACCTTAAACCCTACACTATATACAACTTAATCAGGCTGGATACCCATTCGTAACAATAACTATTGTGGATATTAATTGATAGCCGATTTTCACCCATTCTGGAACTCATTTGACCCTCAAATGTCCTTAAATGTCCATAATAAGGGTGATACCACACAAAGAACTAATTTAGCATGGCTACCCATTTGTAACAAAAAATGCCATCGAAACGAACAAAATTAAGGCGCTTTTTATGTCTTTGTTCTTGGTCTACTATCTCTGGAACAACAAAACCTTGACAGCTGAAACTTCGCGACCGCACAGTTCGTCCTTTATCAGCTTATTTGCATAACCGTCTGAGCTGAATATCATGGATAAATTCAAACTGGTGGTCTATAGGTTGTGATTCAAAACGTTGCATTTTGTCATTTTTCTTCAAAGATTCCTCTAAAAGTGCCCAATATTATTTTACTTCAACAAAGATAGTTATTTTCAAACTTAAACCTATATTTTCGGGAAAATTGCATAAATATAAATCTCGAAAAATTTGACTTGAAGTCGAACAGAAAATGTATTTTTATAATAATGACGTCATAAGGACGGCTATCTAGCTTGAACTGTTTTACACTTTCCGTTAGGGTTTGACCCCAAGTTATATTGTGAAAAGTTTCAACCCCTAACCCAAGCTATTCTTTGAAAATTGATGTGCTAAACATGTTAAACTGTACGTGCCAAAATCTTGTTTATACAATTCGGAGAAAACTGCGTTTTTATCTCTGGAATCTGTATTATTTTCATATAAGTTGCAAAATATATTTGACTATGGTGTGGTTAATAAGTAACATATACCCAAGTGTGTTACATCTTTAGAAAGGCCGGTCCTTCTAGATTCGATTAGAACCTTAATTTGAAAAATAATCAGTTCCGCCACCAGTGGTCAAATCTGACCGCTATGTCCGCTAAAAAAATCCGCAAATTTGAGCTGGAAATCCATCTCTAGGTTATAGAGTAAGGCACTGCACATAGATCCGGCATTGGAACTTTTTTAACGTACATTTTCGCGGTTTGGCCGGCCGACTAGCAGGAACGCAACTTGGCTGGGTGGTGCTCAGTTGGTTAATCGCGATATGACTGAAATAATGTTGAAAGCGACGTTAAATCCTATTTACTCACTCACTCACTCCTCGTCTTCTGTATATGGTATAATAACAGTGATTGTTATACAGTGATATTGCTAGACCATAGACCTGGACACTGTTGAGCTCTTCCTTTTTTGGAGACACTATAGCTAATGTTTACGTGCAAGTTAAGGCGAGGTCTTTTTGATATAGATTTTAAATGAAACTTCTATATGAATTAGCATTGCTTAAAATCAAGGCTCACCCTATCACCTTATACTAAGTGCGCCCATCAACATCCTCATGTTGATGGGCGCACTCCTTATCTCAGATTAACACAGAAATGATAAGGAACGGAGAAAAATAACAATAAAATTGGATTTGTAGTTCATCATCTATTTTTCTCAAATAGCACAGAAAAAATCAACATAAAATCAAAATCAATCTGTTTCGTTAAAAGATTACGGTAGCGAGGTTAATTTTCTTTCGAATGGACAATTTCTTTTTAGAATTTCCTATCCCCTGAAACGATTCACTTGTATCTCCATTCCATGATATTCCAATTAAATTGTAATCAAATTTATTCATATTCAAATAAAGTTTTGCATACATTCTATATGCCAATTATTAAATTATTCATGCGAAATGGAATTATTCCCAAATTGAAATGTATTAACATCTCATTCGTCGGTATCTACCTTAGACTGCAAATTGCTTCAGACAGAAAATGTTTTGAGCAGTAGTGTAATAATAAGTCTATCAAGAAGAGATACCATTTATCAAGAGACTTCTACACTTCTGGGCCGGTTGATGGACTTTCAACATCATGTAAAGGGTGCATTTCAACAATGACGGTCAAAACTGCTTGAAAATTGACCCTCCCCCACTCAGATTGTGTTGTTAATTTGGTCGGAGAGGAGCCGGAAAATGCAAATTGCAAGACAGATCTGATTTTGCGGAACACAATTATGTATAAAATAGAGTGATGCGACGTGTATTTTTCAAATTTCATCTTGTTGAACATACCTGATCGAACTGAAGATCCACAAATTCCACCAAAATACTCCTCAAAAGAGAAGCGTAGAAGATCCTACAAATATTTTTGATGCACACGGGAAAGTTTAACCTGTAATAGTCATAAGAAGAAGGGTAGTTGGCCACAATTTTCAAAATTTGCCTCCATCATGTAACGAAGGGACTATTTTCAGGAAGTATGTGATTAAGTTCATGAATATTAATGACATTAACCCTTACAATGTTAGTTTTTTGTGTCATTCTGTACTAGCACATGTTTGCTGATTTGGGATTGTGTGGGTTAATTCTATGTCATTAGTATTCATGAACTTTGTCACCTACTGCCTGAAAATAGTCTCATGGTAACATGATGAAGTCAAAATTTGACAATTATGGCCAGCTACCTTCTTATTTTTTAGCTATTACAGGCTGAATTTGGTTGTGTGGACCAGAGATATTTGTAGGATCTTCTTCATTTGAGGATCATTGTGCCGTTTATTCTAGATCAGTTTGACCCAAGTGGAATTTTGTGGCTCTTCATTTCGATCAGGTATGCATGTGCAATAAGACAGTATATGATATCTACACTTCGTGTCACATTATTTCATTTATCAATCCGTTCCTCATATCTGTCCATTTTTCTGCTCCTCATCTGACCAAAATAACAATTGGTGCATCAAAGATAGCCAGTTAATTAAAGTATGTAAGTTATTAATGTAATTCATATATTCATTAAGTTGCCAAATATCAGTCTAATTCAACTATTTATAAGGTAGGAACTTTACACTATCATTAATTTTATATAAATAATTGTCTTACAAGCTTACCCATATATATGGATTAACCCGTATACGGGTATTTCTGGTTGTGAAATCGGCAAGAATATTGCATTCATTGAAACGTCGACTTCCAAGCGAAGTATCCAAGCTGATTATGTGACACGGATGCAGAAAGTACGCATTACTGGGGTTTTAGAAAGGAACCGACATGATTTGGTGTCACTTCCAAGAGAATAAAGTGTTCATGAATCTGAGTAAAATGCCATTTACAGCATGCAGGAAGTCAAACGGTTCCAGAGATTGTGAGTGTGAATGTGATATTCAGGAATTTTATGCAAGTGGGATTTGGTGATGTCACACGATCTAAGTGAAGTCAGGTTAGTGAGCTAACTTTCTGCTGGAATATTCTAGTGAGGAGTTAGTTATTTTATGGCAGTTAAAACTTCCAGAACTTCGATTTTACTATGTGGGTTCCATTTTGAGTCCGAGCATTACTTTCCGGTAATAGGATTGGCAATATGATCCTGTCAAATGAGACTGAATCGCTCGGTCGGCGTTGGGCCGCAAAAATATGTGTTCTGAATAAGAACTTGCGTTCTAGTAAGGGAGCTTCTTGAAATTGGGGCATACTAGGAACTGGCATAACACATTCCAAACAGAGTGGCATGGTACCCCGTGTTGCAACTCCATGCCATACACTTTGGAACTCGGCAGACAAAGGCTGCAAAAGACAGACAGACAGCAGCAAGGGTGGAATATGCCATTCCAACTGGAACTCTAATCCATCCAGATCAGAACACCAAACTGGGCATGGTGTATCCCATTTGAATAACCGGCATATGCCATCCCTACCAGGGAACTCATTTCCTAATTTTAAGAAGCTCCCTAATCATGCTAATACTCCCGCGTTGGACGGTTTCTTCTATCTAACGCTCACATGTTTCATTATTTTCCATCACACGACCTGATAGGGCATATACATCATCGCTCTTAATATTTCTATCTAAAACCGCTCAAGCCGGTGATGGGGGTAGTGTGATCGTGCCAAATGTCTGTGCCGTTTCATGTAGACCGACATTACATTCTCGTCACTAATGGGCCAACCTTATAAGATATCTTTGATCGATAAAAATTGAACAAGTCTATTCGCTGTGGTGCAGTTATTTGTTACGACCCACGCCATATTGTCTGGAGGGCATTCTTCTTTTCAATACATTTGCGTGTATATTGGAGTGTTAGCAGCCTCAAATGAGGGTATTTAAAATCATGTGGTTGTGTGCAGAGGTATAGATTCGGATTCAGCATCGACTCCGCACAACAATGTGGGATGTGGGGACAATTTGGTAGGATTTTTAAACGACGTCCTCAGTGTGTTACCACGGGATGATGCCAGATTTGCCAATGACGTTCTTCAGGAACCAGTGTGTCCCCCCGTAGGGATGCCAGATCTACCGCTGTCGTTCTCCGGGAATCCGCGTATCTCCACGGGATGACGCCAGATTTCCCAATGACATCCTCCGGTAATCAGTGTGTCACCTCGGGGAGATACCAGACCTAACGAAGACGTCGTCCGGGAATCAAAGTGCTACCACGGGACGATGCCAGATTTGCCAATGACGTCCTTCAGGAATCAGTGCATCACCACAGGGGATATGTCAGATCTGCCAGTGAAGTTGAAGACGTCGTCCGGGAATCAAAGTGCTACCACGGGACGATGCCAGATTTGCCAATGACGTCCTTCAAGAATCAGTGCATCACCGCAGCTGATGATGTCAGATCTGCCAGTGAAGTTTTCCGGGAATCACTGTATTACCGCGGGGGATGATGCCAGATTTGCCAGTGAAGTCCTCCGGGAATCAGTGTGCCACCGTCGGGAGATGCCAGATAGGCCAATGACGTCATCCAGGAATCAGTGTATCGCGGCAGTATGAATGCAGATTGAGATGATGCCAGATCTGCCGATGACGTTCTTCGGGATTCAGTGTATCACCGTGGGGGATGGTGCCATATTGGCTAATGAAGTCTTCCGGAAATCAGTGTATCAGCGCAGGATGATGCCAGATTTACCAATGACGTCATCCAGAAACCAGTATGTCGCCGCGAGTTGATGCCGGATTTGCCAATGCTATACATGGAGCTGGAAAGAAATTTTGCAGGAACTCGTCTTTGAATTACTGGAAGCTGATACTGGTTCTGTTGATAAAACGATTCACTGGTACCGATATGGAGGCTTAGAATGTCTGGTGACTAAGAGTGTCCGGTTCCTATCTTCCAACCCAGTTAGGACATTTTTCTCCACCTTAAAGATGAGTATCTGTCCGTAGTTTCTATCGAAAAGGGACATTCTTAGCCTTCACAACGTTATTTTGGACAGTCTATTAAGACGACGAAACCGTTGCACAATGCCAAGTTAACATCAAATGACTTATCTCCAGCTTCTCTATAGGACAGACGTCATTCCTCCGCCTTCACCCTCCCCCCCCCCCTTGCGATGATTGCTACCTGTTGGATGATCCAGTTCACATGGCACCAGGTTGTACAACTTTTACTGTCAAGTATTAAACCGTGAGTTTAGGAGGTTAATACAAAGTCTATCAATGAGATAATTTATATAGATGAATTTCTTGAAATAGGAGCTGTATGTACAGAACTGCCTGTTTCTAAGGGTGTAAACCGAAGTCAGCGGCCATAAATTACAAATACTCCAGACATGACTGCACATGATGCTACGCAGCCGAAAACCTGCAGTAGGCTATATTCCTGTTCAGGACGAAATGGCATCGCGTTGGACGCTGGTTCCTCAGATGCTTCCCGGTATTGTGTGGAAGTAATGAGTTTGTTCAGCCACTACCGCGCCACAATCGGGCACATAAATGACAATCATGAAATCTCCTGGGTAAAGTTATGCTTTAGACAATGGAAGAATTCGCGAACATATAATATGCGTGTTAGATTGCTCTTCGTGTCGTATCAGATATTTTGGATACGCCTTGTGGGAAACTTTATGCATTTCTGAAATGTCCCTGAACAATTGTCTGCAATATATTAGGTTGCCTAATCTGTAGCAGATAACGAACACATATTTTGCAGTCTGTAATTGTTATTCGAAATATGTTTTTGTCCTAGATTTTCCACTACAGTGAATTTTTTATTAATCATTTTTATATGGAATATCCAATTGCGATTATCGATCGCTCAGCGACCACAAATGTGTTTTCGTCATAATACCAGGTCTATTATCGGCTATAATTTGTTTGTACTAACACCCATTTCACGATGATAACAAACGGTGAAGGCTTCACCTAGATCCATAGTAGCACCTGTATCAGTAGTTCTTCCAGTGGGTGCAAATTAGGTGGCGACTGACATAGACCTTCTCTTCAATCTGCATGGATATATACAATACAAGCGTCTAGTCCGTCGCTCAGTATTCAGCCGCGTCCATAATCCAAACACCATAGCATACATAAACATAGGTCAGTTTGCTGTGAGAGAGAGGCGGTCAAAAATCCTCAATGATGCCAAAAATATCAAATTCGTGTATTTGATCAGGATTCTTAACCCTATCTGGCCTGGGCTTTTTGGGACGTATCCTGGCTTGGGGGGGGGGGGGCAATGTCCTTCTCTTCTCCTAATTATTTTTCTTACCCCTTGAGCTAGGGAGCTGAAACTTACCACACTATACCATTGGATCAAGATCTACCAGAAAATGTAAAAATAATCCAAGATGGCCGCTTGATGACGTCACAGTCACGGCAATTTTGGTCGATTTTTCGGTCGGATTTTCCGATTTTTTTATTTATGCAATTTCTCCCCCAAAACTGCATGATAAATTAGCAAATATTAATGTGATGTGAAATAAAATAGTTTTTGCCCACTTTGCGTCGCGGAAAAGCAGAAATTTTGAAGAAATATGACTTAAACATCACTGTTCTGGTACCCCACGTGGCCGCCATCTTATGATCCTCTGCTCGGGGGTTTATGCAAATAGGTCCAAAATGACCCCAAGTCAAGTAGTTTCAGCTCTCCATTGTTTGTCGTTTCGGAGACAGAGTAGAAAGTTTGGTAGGGGGGTTAATCCGTATGGTTTTCGTTAAAAAGTCGCTATCGAGACAATGATGTATCTCAGTCATGCTTTGGTTGCGTTTGTTCATACGAACATCATGAGGATATTGAAGTACATATGTTCATACAGCCCATAGCCCCGGGTTAAGCGTAATTAGACACAAGTTATGACATGTAAACACAATAGATGTTGGACTTGCAATACTGTTTTGTGACGTTGTTTAAAATCGTAACATTTTACACAGGATCTCGCAAATACTACTAGACGTGATAAATATACGTCATATGCATGTCCCACTGAAATATTACTGCCTAGTAAGCGATAATTGACGATGTCGAAATTGTAATCATCTCTCTTGTCGTCAGGTCGACGAAACAGAAGGCTCGCTCCAATTTTTAGAGAGTTAATTATGATGTGCCGTTAGGGCTATCTGTCCTTTCCTTGAAATTTAATGGATATATATCCTTCATTGTGTTATATGTATATAGCGATTATCCAAGTATCTCCAAGTAAGACGTATCTCCAAGTATCAACAGAAAACCAGGTTATTGCGTTCAGCTTATACAGTTTTGATCTCAAAACATTACTTCATGGGTGTTGGTTCAGGTCAAATCGAAACCCAGTGTTACTTAACAGTCAAGTATGATGTCCACAAGCAACGAAGAATCCGAATCGCAAGGTTATCAACTGCCATTCACACAACAAATGACCTGGCTGGGTTTGATGAGGATTTGGCTCCCATGAGGTGCGGTTTCGTGTGCCAAAATGAAATATCGCGTACGAAAGAAATTTTTCCGTTAGCTTAAAGAATATTATCTTGTATGTTCAGAGTAATATCGATGATGCAAGACAAATAATGCGTTCCACTATATAAATTTAAGATAAAGAATATAAACTGAACATTCTATAACACTTGTGTCTATAAGGACTTGCTAACCGTGCAATTATTGAGTGTTTTAGCACGGCTGTGTTAAATGTACATGTGTCAAGTGCAGGTGTTCATTGGATGATTCTAGTTTACAAGGCGGGAGAGGAAGGGGTCGTCTGCTTCATACAATCGAATAAACACACAAATAAATTACGAGATGGAATTCCTTTCTCAAATTTAACTGCTGTTTTCATCGTCCAATTGATTAACAAAGCGACACAAATAGACCTAAATCCAAGTATATTCCGCAGAGACTGGCTCGGCTGACAGAATAACTCTCCTTTTGAGAGACCATAAAAATTCGTCCACTTAAATTGGCACGATGTCAAATGCCAACCGAGACGGGAATATCGTGCCAACATCAGTGGACGAGTTTTTTCAACAAAGTGGACAAGGATTGGCTTCGCAGGTGTTCATTGGATGATTCTAGTTTACAAGGCGGGAGAGGAAGGGGTCGTCTGCTTCATACAATCGAATAAACACACAAATAAATTACGAGATGGAATTCCTTTCTCAAATTTAACTGCTGTTTTCATCGTCCAATTGATTAACAAAGCGACACAAATAGACCTAAATCCAAGTATATTCCGCAGAGACTGGCTCGGCTGACAGAATAACTCTCCTTTTGAGAGACCA
>JAVTVY010042469.1:0-19658 GCA_036873755.1 Hanleya hanleyi
TCTCTACCCCAAACACCTTCAAAAGGCCCACTTTCGCTACAACTTGTACTAATGACGTCATCGATGACGTCACAGATGCTGTAAATATCCCTGAAATCAGGGTGTATACTCCGAGAGCTACAACATGACACATCCCATGACGCATTCGCAAACGCGGATGGTCCATCTCTACACCAAATACCTTCCTGCACTGCCCCTAAAGGCCAAATAACATCCTTCACTGCTAAAAAATGCCCACTTTCGCTACAACTTGTACTAATGACGTCACCAATGACGTCACAGATGCTGTAAATATCCCTGAAATCGGGGTCTATACTCCGAGAGCTACAACATGACACCCCACACGACGCATTCGCAACGCGGATGGTCCATCTCTACACCAAATACCTTCCTGCACTGCCCCAAAAGGCTCACTTTCGCTAATACTCCTACCGATGACGTCATCGATGACGTCACAGATGCTTCGGACATGCCTCAATTCGGATTGTACACCCCGAGAGCTACAAAATGACACCTCACACGACGCATTCGGACTAAGGATGGTCCATCTCTACACCAAACTCACCCCCACGCACCCACAAAATGTCCACTTTCGCTACTACTCGTACCGATGACGTCATCAATGACGTCACAGATGACGCGGACATCCTCAAATCGGAATGTACACCCCGAGAACTACAAGATGACACCTTCCAGGACGCATTCGAACCGTGAATAGCCCATCTCGACCCCAAATACCTTCATGTACTGCCCGAAAATGTCCACTTTCGCTACTACTCGTACCGATGACGTCAGCGATGACGTCACAGATGACGCGGACATCCCTCAAATCGGAATGTACACCCCGAGAACTACAAGATGACACCTTCCAGGACGCATTCGAACCGTGAATAGCCCATCTCGATCCCAAATACCTTCATGTACTGCCCGAAAATGTCCACTTTCGCTACATGCCACCGCGCATGCGCAGAATGCCGATATTTCAACCTCACACCCAGTCCATAAGATGCCCCTTCATGAATGCTTCACTTTGATACCTCACTCGACCCCATCGGTCCACTAGGGGCTCCCCTAGCTCCAAAAAGGCTATTTTCATACCCTTCGGCCACCGCGCATGCGCAGAATGCCGATATTTCAACCCCTCATCCAGTCCATCAGATGCCCCTTCACGAATGCTTCACTTTGATACCTTACTCGACCCCATTGGTCCATTAGGGACTCCCCTAGCTCCAAAACGTCTATTTCCATACCCTTGGGCCACCGCGCATGAGCAGAATGCCGATAGTTCAACCCCACACCCAGCCCATCAGATGCCCCTTCACGAATGCTTCACATCGATACCTCACTCGACCCCATTGGTCCATTAGGGGCTCCCCCCCTTATAAAAATGTACCATGGTGTACCATGCTGAAAGTACCATGGTGCTTTGGGACATTGTACCATGGATTTACCATGCATGTATCATGGTAATACAATAGATTTACTATGGTGTACCATGCCTGTACCATGCCGTACCATACCTGTACCAGGTTGTACCATGCCTGTACCAGGCTGTACCATGGTGTACCACGGTACTTTGGGACACAATCCATGGTACACCATGGTACATTTTTATAAGGGCCTAGCTCCAAAACGTCTATTTCCATACCCTTGGGCCACCGCGCATGCGCAGAATGCCGATAGTTCAACCCCACACCCAGCCCATCAGATGCCCCTTCACGAATGCTTCACATCGATACCTCACTCGACCCTATTGGTCCATTAGGGGCTCCCCTAGCTCCAAAACGTCTATTTCCATACCCTTGGGCCACCGCGCATGCACAGAATGCCGATAGTTCAACCCACCCAGCCCATTGAATGACCTTCACTGCGCTTCACGCTTTTGATGCCTCCACTCGACCCCCATCCGGACCCTGAGGCTTCTAAGCTCAACACGGCTATTTTCACCTGCCTTCGGCCACCGCGCATGCCTGAAGGCCGATAGTTAACCCACACCAGCCGATAGATGCCCCTTCACATAAAGCTTCACTTTGATACTCACTTGGCCCAATCGGACCATTTTATCTAAGGGACTACTTTTCTCCGCGACTTTTTCCAAGACCGAATCTGCCAAAACCATTAAACGCATCTGTACATGTGAATACATTTTTTTTTTTTTTTGTGGAACTTTTTTATCCGCCATTTTGAACCCAGCACCCACCACATCCCACAACAGGCCGCCATTTTGAACCCAGCACCCACCACAGAATTATTCAGAACAACATTCTCAAACAATCCGCCATTTTGAACCCAGCACCCACCACAGAATTATTCAGAACAACATTCTCAAACAATCCGCCATTTTGAACCCAGCACCCACCTGAATTCTTCGGAACAACATTCTCAAACAATCCGCCATTTTGAACCCAGCACCCACCACAGAATTATTCAGAACAACATTCTCAAACAATCCGCCATTTTGAACCCAGCACCCACCACAGAATTATTCAGAACAACATTCTCAAACAATCCGCCATTTTGAACCCAGCACCCACCACCGAATTATTCAGAACAACATTCTCAAACAATCCGCCATTTTGAACCCAGCACCCACCACATCCCACAACAGGCCGCCATTTTGAACCCAGCACCCACCACAGAATTATTCAGAACAACATTCTCAAACAATCCGCCATTTTGAACCCAGCACCCACCACAGAATTATTCAGAACAACATTCTCAAACAATCCGCCATTTTGAACCCAGCACCCACCACATCCCACAACAGGCCGCCATTTTGAACCCAGCACCCACCACATCCCACAACAGGCCGCCATTTTGAACCCAGCACCCACCACATCCCACAACAGGCCGCCATTTTGAACCCAGCACCCACCACATCCCACCACAGGCCGCCATTTTGAACCCAGCACCCACCACATCCCACCACAGGCCGCCATTTTGAACCCAGCACCCACCACATCCCACCACAGGCCGCCATTTTGAACCCAGCACCCACCACATCCCACCACAGGCCGCCATTTTGAACCCAGCACCCACCACATCCCACAACAGGCCACGCCGCCTCATCACGCATGCGCACCACCTCAATTGTGACGTCAACCAAGGTTCTGCGCATGCGCAGTGAGGCGCTATTAACTCAATTTACGCCTTGTATACTACTCCGGTATATTCTGTACTGGTTGTGAACATCAGCATCATGAGTTGCAAGATATAACCTATATAACCTATTCTTTTCATATATTGAATTTAGAATACCAGGGAATATCCAAGGTTTAATGATTTTCTTTTGATGTGATTTGCGAGTGATAATAGGGAAACACTCATTATAAATCGAGTTGAATTTGAAGTTAAAAGTTTCGAGGGCTGTATTAGGATCATCATTCTCATCACAGACATCTGAAAAAATTGACATCTTTGATTCTTTGGATAAAACGGTCAGTTTGTTCATGTGTGATTTGTCGGTAGCTGATAGTACGATTGGAGGAAACATTGCACGATTCAGGTTTCAAAATGTGAAAAATTGGAAAGTGGTCAGTAAAGCCTGTCAAGAAGATGTCATACAATAAGCTTTCTTCATGGAAGTTAAGAAAAATATTATCTATTAGCGTTGATGTGTACTGAGATTTCATAATTTCAATAAACTCCTTTGAAGGTGAATGAAGATCAGTTTTAAAGAGATCAACATTGAAATCGCCCATTAACACACAGTTTGTTTTTGCTATATCAGGTTTGTTAAGGATGTTAAGTAGATGTCTGTTAAAAGTATTCACGTTTTTATTTGGTGGCCTGTAAAATATTCCCACAATATACTTTTTTCGCAGCAGAGTAATTCAATAAAAAGAGATTCATATTCGCCATCTTCATCTAATTGAGATTGACCTTGGTGGCTCAGCTGACGTAGTTTTGTCGAGATGTAATACTTGGGGTTGCTCAACTGACGCAGTCTTGTCAAGATGTGATTTACCTTGGTGGTTCAGCTGACGCAGTCTTGTTGAGATGTGGTTGACCTTGGTGGCTCAGCTGACGTAGTCTTGTCGGGATGTGATACTCGGGATGGCTTAGCTGACGCAGTCTTGCCGAGATGTGATGCTCGGGATGGCTTAGCTGACACAGTCTTGTCGAGACGTGATACTCGGGGGTCGGGGTGGCTCTGCTGACGTAGTCTCGTCGAGATGTGATACTCGGGATGGCTTAGCTGACGCAGTCTTGCCGAGATGTGATACTCGGGGTTCGGGGTGGCTCTGCTGACATAGTCTTGTCGAGATGTGATACTCGGCATGGCTTAGCTGACGCAGTCTTGTCGAGATGTGATACTCGGGGTTCGGGGTGGCTCTGCTGACGTAGTCTTGTCGAGATGTGATACTCGGGATGGCTTAGCTGACGCAGTCTTGTCGAGATGTGATACTCGGGGTGGCTTAGCTGACGCAGTCTTTAAGGGATGTGATACTCGGGCGATTTATTATGTATTATTTTAATTTTATTTCTTTTTTTGGTTTTGGTATCAGCATGAAGCTAAAATAGATCAAGTATCAAATACGGTTCTGAATGATAGCGCTTTATTAATGAGGCCATTTAAATTAGTATAGTACGCTTTCATGTAGAGAAAACGTGAAGAAATAAGTTGAAAGAAATGCCGATTTGTATATAGCAGGCTCTTCTCCATCTAAATCCTATTTTACTCAATATGCAAATGAGGGAATGTCACTACAGAGTTGCCCCACAAATGGCTTCAACTTAGTGGTTTCAATTTTGGGGATAGTTGAATGGTTTATAGGGCCACAATCTCAATCCAGCAATCTGTCGGTTTAATATTTTGAATTCCAAGATTTGTTAGCTATACGTACACCACATAAAACATACGCTCCTCAACTTAAATTTCTCTCGAGAAAAACATATGAAACATTGAGATCAATATTTTTAGTATATTACTGATTGATTTCCTCTATCAAATTTATGAAAATAACATTGAACACGGACCAGAGAAAGAATATAAATACGGTGCGACCGTCTATTCCATTTCACGGAGACCCAATCAATTGAGAGAATTTTCCCCACGTGGTGCTATTTATACATATTCCAGGTTATGCCCATGCAATTTCTTATCAGGGTCGACGCATATGTTTTGAGTGAAATATGTGTAAAAGCAGATAAAGAAAAAGTTATTCCCTGAATAAATGTATTATTTAATATCTATGTCTATATCTAGATAAATAAACAAAGTGCTTATGGATAACAACTTCTAGTTTATTCAGGACGACGTTTCGATACAGGTACTAGTATCGTTCTCAAGTCAATGACATCAATAAGTAAATAATCAGTATATATACAGTTCCTTGAGTAAATGTCAATAGGATGATAACAATAGTATTATACTAGGTGAGAAATTTATAATAGGACAGGATTAGACTGTGGAGATGGCTGGATTAATTAACAAGGTGGATTAATTAACAAGGTGGGCTTCTAGGCACGGTGGGGTTCCTGGATTAGTAGGTCATAGGCGCTGGGGATGAATAGGCCCTGGTCTCTGTTCAGTTGTGGTTTTGTTCTTTTGATGTGGATGGCCTCCAGTAGTTTTCTGTTTTTCCAGTGCATGTGGTTTGTGGCAAGGGGTTTGGTGTTGTTCCAGTTGATTGAGTGGGAGGGGTTTTCTTTGATATGGTCCGAAACTGCTGATTTCCCATCTTGTTTGGTCACAGATGATTTGTGTTCTTTCATTCGTTTATTGAGGGGTCTTGATGTGTTTTGCAGCTGCACTCCAACTTGTAGATTACACCTTTTGGCTGGGGTTGGGTGTTTGGGGCTTTTTTACCGGTCGCATTGATGTGATTCTTTAGTTTTCTGTTGGTTGCAAAGGTTGTCTGGATGCTGGCTGGTGTCTGGAGTAGCCTGGCGACCTGGTGACTTGTCTTGCCTATGTAGGGTAGAGTTATTCGGATATTTGGGCCCTCTTCTCTGATAGTCTGTTGTCTCTGGTTTGGTTGTAGGGCTTGTTTTACAGTTTTATCCACTAGGTGTCTAGGTAATTAATCCAGCTATCACCATAAGTCTAATCCTGTCCTATTAAAATTTCTCACCTAATACTATTGTTATCAAACTGTTGACATTTACTCAAAGAACTGTATATATACTGATTATTTACTTATTGATGTCATTGAACCTTATGAGGTGCGTATCGGGTACCAACTGGGGGGGCCAATAAACATAGCTTAATCAAATTATATCAAACACTCATCAGATCCAAAATAGACTATGGTTCAATCGCCTACCAATCAGCATGCAAGACCCATTTAAAAAGAATAGACAGCATTCAGTATTTGGCCTTAAAAATAGTTCAAAGGAACTCCTTTATGTAGTCTACAAATAGAAACTAATGAAAAACCCTTACATTTAAGACGAGAAGAGCTGTCAATGAAATATGCACGGAAAACAATAGCCAAGGGCGAAAACCACCCATGCCACAAAATTTTTGGCCCAAAAACCGAATACGAATTCCTAAAAATGAAATGGAAAAAAGACTCCGCACCACTCGGTTACACGATAGAACGATTATTCCAAGAACACGACATTCCTATCTCTTGTATCTCTGACACTGACAAGGTCAATAGACCACCATGGCAACTAATCACACCACACGTGGACACGAATATACATAGCTACATCACCAAACAGGACAACCCAGAGCATATAAGGGTCACTGCCCTCGAATATATTGACACACATTGGAAAAATCGCTTGAAAATATATACAGACGGCTCCAAAAACACAAGTCACAATACAGGTTCTGCATTCGTTATACCAGAACTTGACATTCACGAAGGTTTCAAACTACCAGACAATATGTCTGTATACACCACTGAATTAGTTGCCATAATCAAGGCCCTCGAATGGGTTCTTCAGAACCGACCGGTTTCCACCGTTATTCTTAGCGATTCCTTAAGCGGACTGGTATCTATAGAGAACTCCAAATCCGACAGCAGACCTGACCTCATACACGAAATAGAAATTTTATGTACACAAATACGAGACAATGACATTGACGCCATTTTAGCTTGGATTCCCGCCCACCTGGACGTTAGGGGAAATGAAGCCGCCGATAGGACAGCCAAAGACAGCCTCACCAAAACTGCACCTGACGTGCATATAGGACTAGGAACCAAAGAACTGAATTCTATCATTAAAACCAGAATAGATAGTAAATGGGAAAAGGAATGGAACGAAGAAAACCGAGGTAGATGGCTACATAGTATTCTAGATAAGGGGGAAAGACGGAGTTGTGGATTCCAGCTAGACAGTAAACGTGACGACCGCATCATCACAAGATTAAGACTAGGCAAAACAGGGCTAAAATCACACCTCTCTAAGCTAATAAAAAACACATCACCACTATGCACCTCATGCAACAACGAAGAAGAAACGATAGAACATTTTATACTCAAATGCCCAAAACATGCCCCTAGGCAAAATTGCAAGCCTGTGAATGATATGTGACACGTATGATCCACATATGTGAGCTCACGCATGTGTCACATGTTTTTCTAACCTAGCATTAGATACATGTGTGGAGCCACATACGTGTCACGTATGTGGCACGTGTGTGTTACAGGCGTGAGGGCAGATGTATGTTTCTTATACGTTACGCACATGGGTAATACACCTGTTACACATATGTATTACACACGTGACACATATGTGACACATGCGTGAGGCTGGTGTGTGTGTTTTATATGTTAATCACATGCGTGATACACATGTTACACATGTGTAACACATCCAGTTCACTCCTGTTATTCTCATGTGTATTATAGGATTTTTCTGTTGCTCGTGCAGGCTAGATCATAATTACATTTGAATCAGTTTGTCTTGAATATAAGATAAATGACCACTATATAGTGATTTTATCTCTGATTTTCTGTTATTCAAGACAAATTATTCAAATGTAATTCAAAAGCAACAAAATTTACCAAATTATTTGCATAACCTCATCTTGGGAATGTAGAATATATACCTTTATCAGTATCCAACTGGTCTTGGTTAATAAGAGACAGAATGAATTTAATGAAACAGAAAAATGTTTTGCAGACTCTTGTCAAGATAAAGTTGACAGTTGGTATTTTCGTTTAATATTCTGGTGTTCTAAAAGTGGCAAAGTAATGCTCTGTACTGACCATATACTGACAGGAGTATTTAAATGCAAAAGCAACCTAGAATAGGTACATCTGCACATTACTATATAGGCATGATAATGAACAAAATATCAAGTCATATCTCACAGGAAAGTACAATGTCTTGTCTTTATTTTATATACCGGTACATTATGTACAAACTATACACAGAAAATAAACAATATCACATGAATATAAAATATTTACAACGAACTGAAAACGGATATTCTTCTCTCTTCTCTCCCCTTCAGCCTCTCCCACTTGTCTGTTGTTATGTCACTCTGTACTACTTCCACATATTTGTGGAACTCTGTCCAGAACTGGAAGGTACTGGGTTGTTCCTCCTGACCGTAGAATAATTTATTGTTGTGTACAAATGCTCTCTGAAATAGTAATTTAAGAAAGATCTAATATACTGGTTCTATTACATACATGACATATATTCAAACATAAAACAGTTTTTTATAGAACCTTACCCATGACAGTATAGAACCCGTTACATGATTTTCATACATAAAAAAATTCGGTTCTTCTGGGTTATTTAGAATGTTTGGTTCTACAATAGAACTAATTTTGTTTTTTTTGTCTGTATAATGTTCTTTATATACTTTTTTATCTGCTACAATACACAGTTGGAGTCAACCTGAAGAACAAAAAATCATAATGAACACAATACAAAGGATCAACATTGGTTTCATATAGAACCCAATTTACAGCCAATATGAAAGACAGATAAGCAGAGAATAAATGAATATTTAGAATTAAAAATTGAAAAATGGATAAATCGGTCAGATATTTAATCTACATTTGTTTATCAGTACTATGTGATTCGCTATATGATTGGGCAGAGAGTGAATGCAAAATGCATGATTAAATTAAATTAATTATGATAAACTGCGACCAGGGATACTCACAAATAGTATGGTGTGGTGCATTCTGCTGTCACAGAAAAGGTCCTCAGCTGGGGAGGCAAAGTTGCCAAAGAGTTGCACCAGGAGTGATTGTAATGGTAGGCCTTGCCTGGTCTTCAAATTGCTGCCTATGATCTGTAAAATTTGTATAAAGGAATGAAAACTCAGAACATAGTGATTCATAGATTGCTATAATGAATGCCCCTCTCCCCCCCCCCCTTCCCCCCTTTCCCTTCACCTGACCTGAGTTCATGATTTTCAATTAAACTTTATTGTGCCAAAATAACAATACCAAGCCAATAACAGCTTGACTTGAGCCCACAAGAGCTTGAGCCCACAAGAGCTTGGTACAATATTAATACACATGTATCAAAGCAGCATTAGACAGCTTTGATGTATCGGAAAAATGACATTTTATTCAGACAAATTTGAATGATTCTAATAACAATGTTTAGCAGATTCAATTTCTCATCTCTCACAGAATTTTCTTGTAATCTAACAGAGTGCATGTACCTCTGTTTGAATGAGTATGGAGTGGGGTTTTTTCTTTCTTCTTCCGCTTCCGCTCACTTTTTGTTTCCATCGGATAACTTTTAAATGACTCTGTCAATCAACTTCAAATTTATGGTGGACATTGGTCCTGCCTAGGATAAGACACCTATTGTTTTTCAGTGGATGTGCGAAACTGGGAACTGGGTTTTTATTGACAAATCTTGTTATATGCAAATTTCCCATTTGTTCAATCTTTTCCGTCGGATAGCGTCTGAATGCCTTGGTCAATCAACTTCTCATTTGTGGTTTATATTGCTCCTGTCTAGGGAAAGACACCTATTGTTTTTAACCTCTGTCCGAGACTGGATACTTCTTGTCTTTTATCTACATTTGTTATTATATGCAAATCTCCTAAAATGCAAAGTTCCCTTTTGTTCAATCTTTTTCGTCGGACAGCTTCTGAATGCCTTCGTCAATCAACTTTAATTTGTTGTTCCTATTGCTTCTGTCTAGGGGAAGACACCTATTGCTTGTTTAAGCTCTGTCCGAGACTGTATATTTGTGTTTTATCTACATTTTCTGTTATATACAAATTTTCTATCTGGACCGTGCATACATGGTGAGTGGCTGTCTCTGTTTGGGTACCAATTCCATATTCTCATTTGCATAGATAGCACATCAGTGATTGGTTCACAGTTATGACTGTCAAAATAGTCTGAAGCCATTTGCAACTAAAGTAACTAACCACCCTATATTTGACGCCAAATATTTGACCCGAAAGATCAACTAGATACAAAAAGAAATGCTGATCATTCCTTTAAAGTTTCTTGATGTATCGATAGTCTATACCAAGTTTCACACTGAACAGCGAAATGGTTTCCGAGATACACAAGATTCATGGTTTCACATAAATTAAAGATGGCCGCCAAAGTTTCTACCCAGTCGGGTCCAGATTCAATAGGGGTCTGGGTCACGAGCATATGGATGTGCACGGGAAGTTTGGTGTGCTAAGGGTAAGTCGTTCTAAAGATATCTTGGTAACGAGAAAGCTGTGACGGTTTCGCATAAATTAAATAAGGCCGCCAAAGTTTCCAACCAATCGGGTCCAGATTCAATAGGCTTGTGCTTGACCACCCAACAATCCTGCATATCAAATTTGAAGTCTCTAGAAGCAACGGTTTGGTTTCTAGACCAGTCACAAGAATTGTTGACGAATTTTCCGTGACGTTGCCATGGAAACAGCAAAATTCATCACAAATTTCCCAAATTCGATAGGCTTGTGGCTGACCACCCAACAATCCTGTATACCAAATTTGAAGTCTCTAGAAGAAACAGTTTGGCTTCTAGACCGGTCACAGGAATTGTTGACGACTGACGACCAGACGACCGGACGACCGACCGGACGTACTTGCCGACGACAAGACCCCACAGCCTAATAGGGGTAAAAAAACTCCATAAAATGTATGAAAATGTGTCAAATTCGACCCACAACCCAGAGAAAACGTATAAAATGATTTTCTTGTTTATGCATGTTAAATTGTTTCCCATCCAACAGACACTTTAAAATGGTGACAAAAACAGGGGGTCGACTTACTCGTTTTTTGAAAAATGTTATCGCCATGAAGGAATCATAATTTTCGCTCCCCGAAAAAGTGCGGATTTTGGCCTGCCAGATTCCGGACATGATGAACTCTGTAGTGGCGCGTAGGTGCGATCAACAAGCAATTGTTATATCCTCATTGGAGAAATGGTTACGTCCAGCAGGGTGACACTATATGGGCCATTTTCATGAAAATGGCCCATTATATCAGTTAGTAGAAAGAGAAGAAGAATTACCATGCTGTCAAAAATGGCCGTCCTTATTATGAAATTATGGAGGGGCCACTTTGTGTGAAACCGTGGCAAGTATGGACTGCACCCTAAGTGTAATTTATTTCAGAAAATGGGAAATTTCACTTTGCCAATATTCTTTTAAATTTTCATGAAATATTTATGTTGATTCATAGTTGGGAATTTCCGCCATTTAGGTTACACCTCAAGATCCTATCCATATCTGTTTATGGGCCTTCTTATGGTAAGTTTATAAAATCCAGTGGTGGTCAAATCATTTACATCATAATTTCTCGGTATTCAGAAATGGTTTCTTCCCATTCTACTTCCGAAATATTCATGGAATGCTGCAAGCGTTTTCCCTGATCTTCATAAATCTACATAAATCTACATATTAGGCCTACATATCACATACCAATATAATATTTGTGTTGACCACATCACCGCAGCAGAATTGACTGCATCACTGCAGAGGAGTACATATTGTATATCCAATCACATGACCAGAGAGGTCACTAGGCATCAAGATGATCTATTACCACTGCTTGCTTTTTCACTACTACTTACCACATTCATAGTATTTGCCACTTCCAGTTCCAGTGTGCAGAGTAGATGTATACCTCCCCATTCATTAATTGGCATCTGGCAGTATCCCTAACCTGATTGAATTAAAATTTAAGGGTATAAAATTGGTTATTTGCCATTTTACATGTATGTGAAAAGGGCTTGTAGACAGAGATAAACTGAACAATACTTTTCTGTTCCACAATAATCCACGAGTTATTGTTTTGTCCAGTCAAACTCACAACCAAGACCGGCTGGTAGCATATATATGACATTTTGCTAAATATGATATCAGCTAACCAAATATTCTTATTTATGTATTTGAATTCTGTCAGACTACATTGCAAAGATCATGTATTATCCATAATTTATTTCTTCAACAGAATTATATAAGAAGGGAGAGATGTCAATTTTCATGATAATTAATGATGACAGGCACTCCTGGTCAATTAGAATTTGACAATTACCACTTAAAGGTGAAAAAATACAAAGGTTTTGAAATTCTCCAATTTACATATTTAATATAGGTTGAAGAATGATAGAAATACCAGAATATCTACTTCACTTTGATTAATTTGAATTATCTTGTCTGCTAGAAGCTTTTTAAAATTTGGTACCCCTAGCCCAGCTGAATTCAGATTTGCAAAACGTCATCGCTTATCTTTTCATTGATTGTGACGTCATGTCAGACCAGCCGGCCAGAGACTGAACGTTACAAGTATTGATGACTGGCCAGTTGGTCTGATGTGACACCACAAACGGTAACTAGCATCAAACAAGGGTAGATAAGCTATGTGGATTTCAATTCTGAAATTGACCGGGCTTGAGCAACTTCGAAGCGCTTTTCAAAAGCTACCAGGAGACAAAATACTTCAAATAAAACAAATAAATAACAAGAGCCCAAGGGGCTTCAATATACGCCCGTATATCTGGAATTACATTGGTTCAAATTCCAAGGTTGTTTAATAGCCTTGATTTCAATTGATCTAGCAATTCAGAGAAAAATCTACAATTTTTTGCTTATGAGAATGTAACATATATGATCACATCTTATATTGAATGATAAACTAAAATGAGCTTAACTCGTTGACCTTGAAGCAAGAGCTGAGTGCTCACATATCCCTCACTGAAATCGACAATAGTCAAACACAAGAAAATAGTAGTTTTCCTGCAAATGGATTATTTCAGACGAGAGAATTTTTCATGAAGGAAGAAGAAATTGATGAAGTAAACCTTTGTTCTTGAGTTAACAGGTGTGAAGTTCAAGGATTATTCTCCCCATTAAATTAGTAAATGTATGGTTTTTATTTCATAACAGTTTAACTAAATGAAGTGTTTCAAACATGGGAGACAACTCCACAGGACAATACCATATAAATGCAGGGGAAAGAACTTCGAATATTCCAACAATATTCCAACACATTTAGTCAGCTAAGCTTGATTCAGTTTTTGGGGACTGCCATCTAGACCTTTGACAAATTGATCTCATATGTATGGCTTCACTTTGCCATGCGAGTAAGGTATACTCAAAGTTTGGTACCAATCCATACCTTGAAACTAGAGCTATCGCATGGATGACAAATGTTAATGGATGAATAGACAGAACGCAACATCGCATTACACGACCTCGTCTTCGACAGGCATATGAAAATGTGACTTTTAATGATTTCTTGATTTTGGGGTCACGGTGACCTTGACCTTTGACCTCGACCTCAATTTTGGTACACAACACATCGTCTTCCCTCAATCTATCAATGCACACAAAAAATCATGATTTTTAATGATTTCCTGATTTTGGGGTCACAGTGACCTTGACCTTTGACCTTGACCTAAATTTTGGTACATGACAAACTGTCTCCCCTCAATTTCTCAATGGACACAAAAAATTATGATTTTTAACAATTTCACGATTTTGGGGTCACAGTGACCTTGACCTTTGACCTTGACCTACATTTAGGTATGTGACACATCGTGTCCCCCTAATGTATCTACTGACACAAAAAATGTTATTTTTAATAATTTCCTAATTTTGGGGTCAGTGACCTTTGACCTTGACCTAATTTTTGGTACGCATCACTTCATTTCTGCCTATTGAACCCACTCACAAAAAATTAGAAATTTTTAACGATTTCCTGATTTTTCAATCACACTGACCTTTGACCTCTGACCTCGACCTACATTTAATATGCAACACATCGTTCCCCCCTAGGTCATCCACTCACCAAAAATTAGAACTTTAGATAGAAAACTGTCAACGATCAATGATTTCCTGATTTTTGACAACAGTGACCTTTGACCTCTGACCTCGACCTCAATTTTGGTACGCGACACATCGTCTCCACCTGGCGTATCCACTCACAAAAAATTGCAACTGTGGATAGAAAACTTTCACAGATATAGACCGGACACGAACACTTCAGTGATTTCCTGTTTTTTAGGCCGTGACCTTTGACCTGTGACCTCGAACTTCATTTTGGTACGCGACACATCGTCTCCCCATAGGGTAGCCACTCACCAAAAAATGGAGCTGTGGATAGGAAACTGTTGCAGATATAGACCGGACACGAGAACCGGACAGACGGACGGAAACCGCCATCACATAATACGACCGCCTTTTGGGCGGGCGTATAAAAATGAAGTAGTTAAGTTAATATTTCCATCATTAAATGGGCCATGAAGAATATAAAATGGAAAATATGAAAACCTTTGCATTTCACCTTTAATAACTTGGTTTTAAAGGAACAAATAAATTACTGACAAGGCAGAAATAAAAGTATCTCCATTAAGTTTCTCCTTACATTGAACTGAAAAATGTGATAGCCGGCCCACTCTCTCGGAGCTTTAAAATTCCATATCATAATATTATCTCAATATACATGAATTCTCTAATTTTCAAGCAATCATCTTAACATTTCAAAATCTAATCCGCATTTGCATCTTTGTTTTATAGGCCAAAAACTATAGTATGTTAACTTCCCTGTTACCCTACCTAGCTGCCATCCAAAGTATTTTATGAGAGTTTTGGTAACATGAAACAACGCGAAAATTGGTCATTTCTGTTCACGTGTCTCTTAAAGTCAATAAAATAAATTTGTAAAAAAAAAAACTGAAATAAATAAATAAAAAAAAATGAAAAAATTAAAAAAACATAATAATGTGTCGACCTACTATAATTTGGGTGGTTTAACTTACTCTTTGCCCCATGATGATGCCATTTGATGGCCCTTTCTAAACCATATAGGCTTTTCTAGGCTGCCCCATAGACTATATTTGTGATCACCTGTAAATTGTTGGGTACAAATCTATTGGAGGGCTGGAGCCAGAAGTTTATTAATTTTTTTTATTACTTTCATAGTGACCAATAATTTAGCATGTTTAAAATTTAAAATTTCCTGAAATAATATATTATTGAGTGAGGTTAATTGATTCATTTATTACATGAGGCGTCAAATGGCATCATCATGGATGGAAGGGGTATCAAATGGCATCACCATGGGGCAATGGTAGTAAGCCTTCATCATAGAGTCATGTGTTTAGAGTTAAAGCAGAATTCGAACAAAACTTGTTTTTGCCTTAAAAAACAGTTCAGTTTGTACAATAGAATAAAGCACACGCCCAAATTAGGAAGTTGTTTGTTTGGGGCAACATAAACTTGCTACAGACCACAATAGGCCATTTTTTTTTTCCTAATTTTATTTATTTATTTATTTTTTTCAATTGTGATAACATACCTGGTGACAACATTGTTTCATGAGAGTAGAGACAGAGATCAGATGTGCCAAACTGAGGAAAATATTACCATTTTTATGGAGCCTGTCTTTAATATAAACATGTAGTTTCCTAGTTTACATATATAATTTCAACATTTAGACCATTTATTCCTAGATGAATAAAAAAACAAGCGTTCTGAGAACCCCAACATCTCGCCTTGCGGGGTCATCCGCCGAAGCTGCAGCAGTATTGAAAGCATAAATATAGAGCAAACAATACATCTGGAATACATGTAGATGATGTGGTACAGACAATAACATCTGGAATAGATTATCTGGTACAGACAATAACATCAGTCCCATGTTGGATTACTGCCAGATAGGTCAATCACGTGTAGGATGGATAGGTCAGTGTCACTGTCGTGGGATTACTGCTGCATAGGGCAGTCCAGTGAGAGATTACTGCTGGATTGTTCAGCTTTCCCTTACGAAATGGAAGTATATCCGCAGTAGAATAGAAGTACAGTGGCAGCAGCAGCTGAAAGTATAACGGCAGTATGACAGAAGTATATACTTCCAGCATACTTCCATGAGATTGTTTTTTTCAAGACAATTGCCCGAATTGGTTGTATGTTAGACTGAATTTGTGAGTTGTAGAAGTGTTGCAGAAGTATGGTAGAATTATGGTGGCAGTATGCTGACATTATGTTAATTAAGCTGCTGTAACCCTTCACAGAAGAATGGAGGCAGTGTTATGGCAGAGGGCTGGCAGCACAGACAGAAGTATATGGCCAGTATGGTAGAAGTATAGTGGAAGTATGACTGCAGTATGCTGACATTATGTTAATTAAGCTGCTGTAACCCTTCACAGAAGTATGGAGGCAGTATAATGGAAGAGGGCTAGCAGCATAGACAGAAGTATATGGCCAGTATGGTAGAAGTAGAGTGGAAGTATGCCTGCATCATAGTGGCAGTAGACAGGCTGAAGTATAGCAGCAGTATAAGATTGCCCCATATACCAAGTGTGGCCTAAATAAAAATGGTGCAAGCATCCTCCTTCAGGCAAAATTGACACATGCATGTATCATACACACATGAATGGTGGAATATTACTACATTATAACATGGACATATGATGTATTATAACATGGTATACATGTTTTGGGGTGTAATTAAACTGATTGCCCTGGCTGATACCGCCCCCTATATTCTCACCATGTTAAATTTTAGATCAGGCATGCCATAATGTTGGCCAGTACTGTTTGAAAAATATGCAGTATTGGAAAAATATGGGGATGGAATGAAAGGGGAATTCTTCCCATTGGCATCTAATATATTAATGCTACTTACATGCATCAGTTCATGAACAAAGCTGTACAGAGAAAAGAGGCATACTGCATAGATCTGCTCTCCCTGTGCCATATACAGCAACTGTGTCCTCACTGGAGGGAATTTCAGTTGACCTATTTTTCAAATAAATGAGCAATTCCTATCCCAGCATTCCTCTGACTGAAGTATAGCAGCAGTATAGTTTCGAGTCAAAAGCCTTTTTTGGTAAGGACAAGTTGTAGAAGTATAACAGCAGTGTACACAGGAAACAGCTAAAGTTGTATCGGTATAACAGCAGTATACACCTGATGTATTCAAATTTGCTAAAGTATTGGCAGTATACCAGAAGTATAGAATTGACATTTTATGTGATCAAGTTGTAGAAGTATGGCAGCAGTACACAAAGCAAGAGTGTAAGTGCCAGAAGTATCGTGGCAGTATAAAGAAAAGAGCTGAAATTGCACAGAGTTTCAAAAGTATGACCGCAGTAGAGGGGAGGTCTGTGGAAGTATAGTGGCAGTGTATACTTCCACAGAAGTGTATACTGCTCTTCCGTAAGGGAATTATGCGAGATTACTGCTGGATAGGCAAGTCCTGTGTAGGATTAGTGCTGGATGGGCCAGTCCCGTGTGTTATTTATGCTGGATACACCAGTCCCATGTGGGATTACTGCTGGATAGTCCAGTCCCAAGTGGGATTACTGCTGGATAGGCCAGTCTCGTCTGGGATTACTGCTGGATAGGCGAGTCTCGTATGGGATTACTGCTGGATAGATCTTACCAGGAAAACATGAAACATGTCCACCAAGCTTTATAATTATCCCTGAAAGGTTCAGCAAACTTTCCATGTACAGATCTACATGTAAATTTTTGCCCAACAAAAACCTTATCAATGGAACGTAAGAAGTACAAAAATTCACATTTAATGTCATATTTCTTAAATAGCACATGCACATCCTCGAATCACAATGAACTTGCAGTCCTCGCCATGAGCAAAATGGTGGGGGAGTGCCAGATCGCTCTCCTTAATCTGGAGGGGCGAGTGATCGATCATCTAGAAATCGCTCTCCTGGGATGTTTGGAGCGAGTGATTGCTCACCTAAGGCGAGCAGTGTTATTTTAGCAGACATTTTGGTATTCCTTTGAATCTTGCAATAAATAAGACAATATATAAAATACTCCACACGAGTGTTTGATTTATATTTGATCCAAGTCACAATTAATACATATTTATTTTCAAGTCACATGTCTTCAAAATTTGCACACAACTTGCACCATATATAGTTGACATACTGCCGACTGTCTGCCTCCACTGTTGTAACCGATATGTAACTGAACCGCCGTGCCCCAGCTTTTGAAAGTTTTCAGTTCTACCCGGTTCCCTTTAAGTTGTTTTGTACTGCCGGTATGACTCTGTTCTGCCATGGTAATGCCAACAATGATGTGGAAAACTTCAATGAAACGCAAGAAGGTATACAACAGACGCAAGTCAAAGAAAACCGCCAACTGACAGCAAAACTGGCGATCTTCAAATTAATCCTCATCTATCCCACAGTGCATCGCTGGGCATACGGTTGTGTATGTCGCGCGGTGAACCGTGGGATAGATCAAGAAATAAATTGGAGATCACCAGTCTTGCCAACTGACGACTGTTACCAGGTTACGAGCCGGTGACGTCGCGTTGTTCTACTGCGCATGACAGTTGTCTTACTTCTGCTTCCTTTGCAAATTGAAACCGCAACCACGAAAACCAGTGAAAGGTGACGAAAATACTGCCGATATAGACTGAAGAAATAAATATTTTTCTCTCGGATTTGGAGGAGCGACGTATCGCTCGCCTTGCGACCTCTGGGCGTGTGTGGAGGAGAAGGGGAGCGATCGCTCGCCTTTCATGGCGAGGACTGAACTTGGGTAGCAATTGTCAAACTCATTCAATGAGAGCTGACAGCTTTGAACAGCATACTTTCCATGTACAGGTGTACATGTGTGTACATTATCATTGGCAGATTACTAAGACAAAAACCCTCAAAATTTTAACAAAAATGAATATTTCATCTCCTAAAGAGCACAGGAACATCGTCTAATCATATGAAATATGTGTATCAAGTTTCATAATCATCCCATGACAGCTGACAACTGCAGCAAACCTTCTAAGTACAGATGTGCATGTATACATGTAGAGGCCTAAATGTACAGTCTCTACATGTACAATTCGGTTAAACAGAAAACTCATTTGCCATAATTTGGACCAAAATTAATATTTCATCTCAAAAATAGCACAGTTACATCCTCTAATCATAAGAAACATGTGTACCAAGTTCCATAATCATCCAATGACAGCTGACAACTGCAGCCAACTTTCTACATACAGATGTACATGTGCACTTCAGCTACATGTAAATGCAAAACTCAATCATTTGCCATAATTTGGAGAACAATTAATATTTCATCTCAAAAATAGCACAGGTACATCCTCTAATCATAACATGTGTACCAAGTTTCGTAATCATCCAATGACAGCTGACAACTGCAGCAAACATTCTATGTACATATACATGTGCATGTATACATGTAGAGGCCTACATGTGCAATTTTGCTAACAGAAAACTCTATTTAGACAAAAAAATCAACATTTCATCTCAAAAATAGCACAGGTAC
>JAVTVY010042470.1:0-19049 GCA_036873755.1 Hanleya hanleyi
CATAAACTATCACCTGATCATTGGCCAACTATTTCCATGCTTACTTCGTGCTACCTTTATGTGAAGCCCCACGACAAAATGCCAGGGTCAAAAACAATTTCAGACTTGGCTACTTTATGCCATCCAAATTACCAAAACGCCCGGGTCATTCAGTTCAGACCGGTCATCCGGTCAATCATGACCCAGATCCGTGCAGTTGATGAGTGGTTCTCTCTTTTTCCCGAAGTATTTTATCTGTTATTTGAATAAATATAACGTGTAGATTTTAATTCAACCAAGTCTCTGTGTTATTAGTCATGCAAAGGGGAGTATAAAATTGCTAAGAGCAGCCAAGAAGTTCTCCAAATTATTCTATTTGAATATCATTGTGGCTTTCAATATGAAGAAGTTATTGTCTCGGTGTTTGAATGGGCATTTGCAAGCAGAAGTCGTCGCCTGTAAAACTCCTCGAATAAAATAATACAGCACTGCCAAGGTTAAGAAATTGTTCATTACCTAACCTTGTGATGTCGCCTTTTGTGGTTAGATAGTTCCATCTCGGGACTGTTCAACGTGACACATTTATAGTAATATTCAATGACAGGCAATTCAGCTACAGATTTGGACTACGGGGGAAGCGGGGGGTGGGGGGGGATGATTCAAGATAAAAAACAAGCAGAGTATCTAGCAGGTTCCCCGCTGGACAGCCTGTCTGAAAGGGTATGTTACCATCACAACTAAAACTCTCCCAACAAGTGAAATTTGCATAAAGGCAGCAATAAATGTGTTAAAAGGTCAAGAGTGTAGAGTAATCCAACTATTACTCAGGAAGATATATTACACCTAGGTCAAATTGCTGCTTAGATATTGTGCTCACAAGCAAATATGGCTGCTATTTATATCTTGACCTCTGTGACCTTTGAAAACAGGTCGAGGTCAATAGAGAGTGAACATGACATATAAACCTTCATAAGGCAGCATTGTGCCAAATATCCAGTCTCCAAGTCCCTATGTTCTTGAGATTTTACATTCACAATGCAAATCACATTTTGACCTCTGTGACCTTTGAAAATAGTTCAAGGTCAGTCTCGAGTAAACTAGACCTACAGGCTTCCATAACACAGCATTGTGCAAAAGGCTCTGACTCTATTTGTCTCTAAGATACTATGTTCATGAAGGACTGTCACTGCTATTCACATGTTGACCTCTGTGACCTTTGAAAATTGGTCATGGTCATTTCTGAATGAACTTGGCCTAGAGGCTTCCATAAGACAGCATTGTGTAAACTATCAAGGCTCTAGCTCTATTTGTCCCAAAGATATTGTGTCCCTAATGGACAGTCACTGTCATCTACATTTTGACCTGTTGAGACTGAGACTTTCGGGAACTTCTAGATCTATTAGCTGAGTGGCATTTAGAAATAGTCTGTTGCGGGCCCCAAAATTTGAGAAAAAAAAAATAGGTAACCTCAGAGAGGAATATTACATAGAAAAGTTGCGCAGAACGAGTCTGAAAGAACGATTTATGGTTTAATGAAGAAGAGTCTCAAACTCAGCCTGATTGCAAACAGTCGGAACAATATTAACAGCTGCTTTCACATCTTTCCTCATTAAATAAAGTAGAATTCCGTGTCAAATTCTAAGCCTGTCTATATTGGGGGTGCAAATATTTTTTAGAAAAGTGCCAAAGATGAATGAGCAAGACGATGGTATTGACCTGATTCACATAGGCTTATTCACCGTGGATAGCAATGAGGTTTACAGTATACCACTCGAGTAATGCTATATGGTTTATGGTTTCTTGGGTTAGATTACCTCCCCGTGGCTAGCTCCTCATGTTGAAGTAATATCAATAGATTTATTTTAGGATTCATCAAGCGAGTACTTTGAATTTAATTCAATAAATGAAAGCCCGAGCAGTTGAAGACCCCTGATGTTGGAACTACTCATCTGGCTTGGAACCATAACATTCAGAATGGAAAGCATTGACAAGCAAGATTCAGTGGCAAGGTACCCACGATTACCTAATTGATCCTGAAAAAGAAATTTGGCGTGGCCCCCAGGAGGCACATGGTGGCACAACCTACAGGTGGATCGGTATGAAAATCTCAAGTGAGATCTTGAAGCAAGGTACCCACATACCAAATTTGCAAGAAACTCATTCAGGTTTTCAGAAGTTATTGTCCGGAAACGAAATTTTAATTGGACCCCGAGGTGGCGCCACCTACAGGCGCATCGGCATGAAAAATAGTCCAAGTGAGACCTTCAGGAGAGGTACCCTCATACCAAATTTGAAAAGAATCCATTCAGTTTTTCAGAAGTTACTGTCCAGAAACCTATAGGCGGATCGGCATGAAAAACAATCCCAAGCGCGATCTTGAAGCGAGGTACCCACATACCAAATTTGAAAAGAATTCCTTCAGTTTTTCCAGAAGTGGTTGTCCGGAAACAAACTCCGGACGGATGCACGAACACATGAACCCCAATACTATAAGTCACCCTTAAGTGCTTCAGGTGTTGGGGAGAACAATTAAGAAACTGGGATTTACCCATCATAACACATTTCACCTCACACCTGAGGCAGCAGATTTTCTAATTCTTTAATGGCCCTTATATAGGATCATGCTGGAACAAAACCTCAAACTGTTTTCAAATTGATCTTTTTCCGCACTATTGAAAGAAAACTCAAAACTTGGATTCAACTTCAGGATGAAGATCCAATTTATTTCTGAGTATATACATGGACAGCTTTTTCACAATTGCAAGGAGAAACAGCAAATTCAAAAGAATTATCATCTTAGATTTTTTAAATTTACTAAAATACTGGCTTATTTATGGTCTTAAATCTCTCCTGTGTAATGTAAGAGTAGCATTTAAAAGAACTGAAGCACAGTTCAAGAAAGCTTCTTGAATGATTGTCAAATGAATTGTCTGAGGTCTTGTTCCGAGCCATTTCCTGATGGAGTCAACAGAGCAGTTTACTGTGCCTGGTCACGTCACTTACTGAAGGGTTTGTACGCGCTGGGGAGATTTGTTCCAGGTTGATAGTGTCCAGGTGAGACATCACATTCGCTATAGATTTCCGCAGGTCTGGCAAAATCTCTGTTGACAACTGACCTCTGGAAGAAAAAAAAAGACAAACTATGATTGAAAACAGGAAAATTACATCAAAAGTGGTAACGCAGCAAGGAAGCAATCAGAGATTGCTCAATTGTATGCCCCCCTTCCGCTTTAATCCGACACTGCTCCACCATTGTTCTGTTTTGTATTGGTCTGTGGAGGCCTAATTTGGCTAATTATAAAAATTCTGTTTCAGTCACTTTTTTCGGCATGCCTCGCATAATACATGTACATATTCCACCCGGGACTTTCGCCAAATTCAAAAATGTGACCTGGTTATGAGACCTACATTCCTTGGGAGTATATTGTGGTGAAATTATGAAGCGATCGTGAACTTTGAATTTTGCATCCAATTCACTCTTTTTGGAGCAATTTCATACTTCAGGACCTATGTGATCTACTTTGGAATGTGCTTTGGACAAATAAATATATCCCATTCATTTAGGTTTGATGAACAAAAGGCCATAACTCCGAGATCCAGCCCGGACAAGTCCCAATTCACAAAGATTTCAAGAACAAAAGGGCCATAACTCGTGAAATAAAAGCGAAACGCGGAGAAACTTCACACTGCACAACTACAGGGCACTCACCACATATCCTGCAAATTCCATACTTGTCCGCCTGGACAAGTCCCAATTCACAAAGACTTGATGAACAAAGGGCCATAACTCTTGAAAATATATGCGAAACGCGAAGAAACTTCACGCTGCACAACTACAGGGCACTGACCACATACCCTGCAAATTTCATAATTGTCCATACAATATTAACCAAGATCCAGCCCGGACAAGTCCCAATTCACGGAGATTTCAGGAACAAAGGGCCATAACTCTTGAAAATATAGGCGGAACGGGGAGAAACTTTACGCTGCACAACTGTGGGGCACTGACCACATGTCATGCAAATTTCATACTTGTTCATACAATATTAACCAAGATCCAGCCCGGACAAGTCCCATTCACAGAGATTTCAGAAAAAGGGCCATAACTCTTGAAAATGATACCGGAACTCGGAAAAAACTCTACGCTGCACAACTATGAGCCACTGGCCACATTCCATGCAAGTTTCAATCCTGTCCATCAATTATTAACCGAGATATCGCGCGGACAAGAAATTCGGACGGACAGACGGACAGACGGCACGACAGACGGACGGACAAAGCGATCGCTATATGCCCCCCCTCTAGTTAGAGGGGGGGCATAATAATGCCTTCACACCATGAACATTTAAAGTATAAGGAGCAAATTCTGAGGGCAACATATGCAAACTAAATTTGATGTTGCTTTGAATGCAGGAGAAACTATCTACAAATGAAAAATATCTGGTTTTGTACCATTTCCTAAACATCCTGACCATACAACTGGAATATTGGGTCAAGGCGTGGTGTGGGATGCATTGTGATTGGTGGTTGTCTTGCGTTATTTGACGAAAACACACGAGTTGTTCATTGCTCCAGTATCAGCCAAATAACATCCGAGTTTAATCAGACAGCTGAATGGGCATACTCTACATTTCAGATGTCTCAAAATTATTAAGTATCAATGTTGGGTCTGCATGTTAAGACTAAGGTGATCCCTCTAATAATTCAATCCTCTATCAAAATTCAATCACTCCTAATTTAGGAGACAAAATTCAATCGGCTGTTCTGATAAATTTGATCACTCTCTAAAATCATTAAAAAAATAAGGAAATAATGGATTATCTGCACAATTTTGGGCCATTTTGTCAACTTTTTGTTCTAATAAATTTGATCACCCCCAGATTTTATGATGGGAAATTTCACTTCCTGTAATCGAATTATTGGAGGAATTACAGTATGTGACTCGGTGAGTTACAAACCTGAGAGTCTTGGCATTGGCTAGCAGAGCATGATGGGTGTGCACTTGGGTACTGATATCTGCTAACTCAAACTTGGGAACTCCAGCTGAAATACACAGGTGAAATATGGAACATCAATGGACTGTTCACACATACTGGTGTATACTGTTAGTGTTAGCTCCGGTGGGGCCTTTTTCTATACTGTGTGCGAACAAGGCCCCGACACAAAGTCATTCACCATACGCAGTTGTTGGGTAAATGCTGGACAGCTAATATTTTCCGAAGCCGTTAGTCACAAACAATAAAATAATTCCATTCTGTATGATCTTACCTTTATATTCAGATCTTGTTTATCAGAAACTGTCCAGTTTTAGCTTCACGGGAGACCGAAACTCAGAATGCGTCTACAGAAACCGGCTGTTGCTGTGGTGCGTAATCTGCAGGCAGAGCCGTTACGAGTAGTTGAAAACGAAAGTGGTCGCTCTGGCTTTCGGTCTGCCGTGAAGCTAAAACTGGACAGTTTCTGATAAACAAGAGCTGAATATAAAGGTAAGATAATACAGAATCGGACTATTTTATTGTTTTTGACTAACGGCTTCGGAAAATTTCAGCCATCCAGCATTTTTCCAACAACTACGGCTGCAACCTGTAACCATCTGGGTCATCTATACGCGGTAAGACTGACCCTGGGATCGTGCGTATCCATTCTCCGCCTACTTTCGGCAATTATGAGAGAGAATTCCCCAAAATCAACACCACGTGATGTCTTCAGCCAATCAGCTAAACTCTACCGACGTAACCCCAACGTAACCAGCCTTTTCTAGTCATTTCTTGTTCAAAACACCTCTTGGATGACACAAAAGTTATTCATATCTGTATCGTTTGTAAGCTCAGACAATATATGATTCAGAAGTAGTATGAAAAGCCTGTAATTTATCGGATTTCTCGAGTCTGTTCTCCGCCGGATGAAGACCGAAGAGTATACGGTAAAGTATCGGATATCGTTTCGCGATAATGGCGACACACAATTTGCAAGGCATCTTATGGATGGCGAAGTGTACGCAAATGCTACGGCTAGTGAATGGCTTGGCGCCGGGGCCTTGTTCGCATGCAGTATAGAAAAAGGCCCCACCAGAGCTATGTTGGTGTGAAATCTGTTGTCCTAAAAGTAAATTGGAAAGTATATTCCCAATCTCAACTGATATTACAGAGCAGCATATTGAGCTTGGTACATGCGATCAACTTTTGCTTGTTCAGTTTCCATGAATCCGTGTGAATGACCGACCACTATTTTCCTTTCATATGGCCTGTTATACTGAAAATCTGGGGCATTCTGGAAAAAATAAATCATGGCATTTGGTCTGCTTTTTGTACTTCGTTTAATCCACAGATTGGTTATTCCAAAGGCTCTCCCTAAGTTGTAGTCTGCCTAGCCGTATCGATACAACTCTATTTTACACAGTTCATGGGGGATTAGCTTTTCAATGCATTTGTGCAGCTCTATTCTCAGACGTCCAGGCTTATTTTCTCTGACAACGTGTAGACATGAACAATTAATACTGGCTGTGATAGGTGGTTCATGTTATTTTTTGGGCCAGTGAAAACATTTGCTGTATTTCGCAAAACACACACACTGGGTCACGTGTACCACATCCTCGCGAGCCAGTGTATCAATCGATAGGTTACGATCGATACACTGGCTTGGTTAGTTACCGATAGCAGTTCTGGATATAAATAGCTCGAGGGGTTTGAGAAAAAGTCAATATATAGAAAATATAGGAGGTTTTGGGTAAAATATAGGAAAAAATAGGAATGACTCAAAAATATAGGGAAATATAGGAGGCACTTGCAGGCCTGGAATAATTAGTTCAGCTGTACTTACCATCGTGAAGTTTTTCTATATACAAGTGAAGGGAGAGGTTCCACAGCTGTACAAGGCTGAAATGTTACAAACAAAGCGAACATGATGAAATGAAAAGGAGTGAGTGAGTGAATATGATTTAATGTCGCTTTCAGGATGTCTGTTCAGATGTGAATTGCCTCCACTCCAGATCCAAGAAGAAATATGACCACTCTAGACATATCTATATCTGTTCTTACAAGAACAGAGTTCCCACCCTTCTCCAAAAAGATTTTTCCAGGACTTTCATGCATCTGTATCAAGAGAACAATTTCAGGACTTTCAAGCATCTTTCCAGCCTTATATTCACAGATATTTCTTGCATCTGAATTACCTGAATGTTCGCAAACGGAATACAAAATCTTAAACAACATAACAAGGTAAATTTTTTTATGATGGCTAAAATTCAAGGACTTTCCGGGACTGACAGAAAAAAATTCTGGAATTTCATTTTACTATTCAAATATTCGAAATTTCAACACACTGCGAATGTATTCGCCTATTCATTTCATCTCTAGGAATAACATACTACTCTTCAGTCACAGCCTGCCCACTAACTGATACCATGCAGTAACTGATTAGCTATTCACTGCTGTTCAGTTTCACTGCAGTTCAGTTGGGACTAAACAGTTCTGAGAAAAGGGGGCATGACAGTTCCATGAGGTGAGAATTTGGCTGTGTTTTTGATATTCATCACCCGCTAGAGTATTTGTTCACTGGCACACCTTAAAGATCGAAAAGGGTTCAAGATAGTCACCAGAAACAAAATGTAGCTCAATCTCAAAATAATATGTATAATTTTGTGGCTATTATAGATACAGGAATATTAATATATTACCTCAGCAAATTTAACTTGCCTCCCTCGTAGGTGTTGTCTACCTGTCTCTGAAAATACAAATATACGTTCATATTATAATAGTTCATGTCCACTAGCTTCATGAGTGTGATTACATTGTACACCTGTCCAAATCCAGTCATATTCAGTCCAAAAATAGGAGATCATGACGATTGTAATGTTGAAAACTTTTTCTTACCCTTTGAATTTCCTGCTCGCACTCCCTCAGCAGCAGTTCGGGAACTTTGACGTTCACCTCTGCGGCATCAATCCTATATTTATTGAAGACTGTCTGAAATATCGAGTCTATCACTTCCTGTTCCTGAGCCTGGTCCGTGGAGAAGTTATCAACCTGGCTCCACATCTCTCTCACCTGTCAAGTAAATAGAATGGGTAAATCCTGCAGATTGTCCTGATTACTACAACTGATAATGAGCAGTCATTTTTTTCCCCCAAGACATTCAATAACTCACGAGTTATTACAACCATGACCATATCAAAAGAACAGTGGTCACCATCAACAATATTTCAGTGTTATCACAACATATGGGTCCTATTCCTCTTCACACCCTGGAAACCCCACTGGTGCCCCAGTTAGTCACCTCTTACAACAAGTGAGCGAGTGCGTAGGATTTAACGTCGTTTTCAACATTTTTTCAGTAATATCACGATGTTGCCTACATGTGCCAGAACACGAGAGTGTCCACAGTTCCTATTATCCTGGTCACTGATCAGCCCAGCCAGTACAGCACCTGGTCACCCATCCAAGTATTGACCAAGCTAAACGTTGCTTAACTTGGTTGATATGATGAGAAGCGGCGTGTTCAACATGATACACCGTACCTCTCGTACAACAAGCTATCAGAGGAGCTGAGGTCCTTAATTTTTTTAATGACCTGGAGTGTGCACAGCGACACACCAGGTTAATCCGTGGAAGCGTCATGGAACATCCAAAGAAGAGCCGATTACCAGAAGTAGACAGACATTGCACTATAATCCTCTAACACCATATGGGACTATGGAACTAAGATCTCGTAATATTCTGATCACTTTAAAAACCACTTTGCAAACGGATCCCCAAAAAATATTCTACCTATATTTAGTTTGAAATGTTTTCAATTGGGTTGTTCCTCAAAATGTTGGGAAAGAGATAAAAACCTGCACGGTTGAAGTCCCCTGACATGGAAACTACTGATTTGGCTTGGAACCTTAACATTCAGTACCTGGCATGGAAAACAATCTCAATCGAGATCCTGTGGCAAGGTACCCACATACCAAATTTGGAAATAATCTGTTCAGATTTTCAAAACTTATTGTTTGGAAACAATATAATAACTTGGCCAACAGGTGGATCTACCTGGCATGAAAAACAATCCCAAGCAAGATCTTGAGGCAAGGTACCCACACAACAAATTTGGAAAGAATTCTTTCAGTTTTTCAATTGTTATTGTTCGCAAATGAATTTCAAATTGGCCCCCCAGTGGCAACAACTATAGGTGGATCGGCGTGAAAAACAATCCCATGCAAGATCTTCGGGCGAGGTACCCACACACCAAATTTGAAAAGAATTTGTTTGGTTTTCCAAAAGTTATTTTACGGAGTCGGACTGACATATGGGCGGACGGATAGCTGGACAGACCCCGATACTAGTCTCCCTTTATCCCTTCTAGCGTTGAAGAAAAAAATGTTCATCAGTCCATGTTTTTTCAAATAGATGAGTTGTAAAGTGGTCTAAAAGTTACTGTAGTATATATGCCATCTGTTTGTTAAAGTATTCGATTATTTTCGGGTCATAGGAGAGAACACATTTTTCAAGGTTATAAAAATTGGCTTTCAAACATGTCAAAAGATGGCCCTGAATCATGTGTTGGGGACATGGCAGGGTGCGAAATAGCCCTTTGCCCGGTTGCCCAGGGCAACCTAAATTTCTTTTGGGCAACCAAATTCTGCCCGAATTGCAATACAATTGGATGTGATGGTTGCCGGTGATTGCCGATGGGCAACTAGAATTTGTTTGTCTATTTCATACCCTGCATGGGATGTATGAATGAGCAAGAAATTGGAAAACCGGGCCCTTGACCATGATAACTAGTCCTACTACTGCAGTCCCGCATTTTTAAGGGGAGTGAACAATCACTCCCCTAACTTTCCCTCCAGGAGAGTTATTAATCACTCTCCTGGAAGATAAATTAATGGAGAGTAACTTACTGATGAGACTGAATCACTCTCACAATACAGTGATCACTCTTGTGATACACAATCTAGGAGAGTGATCAACAGCTCTCGCAAATTTAGCTGACATGAGAGACCGCAAAGATACTGTACTGCTGGTTGTATAACTCCTGGTCTGCATGGGTCAGATTAGCTCACCTTCTGCACTGTTTGAGCACGTTTTATAGCCTGGGTCTTGGCATCATAGTCATACACATGGGACTTCCTGCGTGGCGGCATTGGACTATAATACACAAAGTACATAATTACATAGCTATGTATGATCTCCTGAAAATCTTCCGTTGCAGTGAAGCTATCACCATCAACACAAAATATGGTAATTCCTCCAATAATTCAATCACCCTACTGAAATTCAATCACACCTGATTTTGGGGACAAAATTCAATCATCTGTTCTAATAACTGTGATCACCCTGTGATCAAATCTTTAAAATAAGAAATAATGAATTATTTGCATGATTTTGTCAACTTCATTTTCTAATACATGGCACTGTGACTAGAGCTAACGTCACAGGACCTACGAAGTAGGGTAGGCATTAGGACTCCGACGCAAACTGAACTCTTGGAAATCCCCCCACCCCAAGTTGAAATCCTGCCTATATTAAGATGGGCACTGCCCAAGTCAGAATCACCAGTGTTTTTCATCAAAAAGCACAAGAAATTTTCATCAAAATTAGGTCAGGTCAGCTCAGAACTTGCTGGTAACAGTCCCCTAATGCACCTTCATGCCAAAAATCAAGGTTCTAATGTCAACGGTTCTCCTTATTTTGCCGACGAAAGGATCCGGATGGACTCACTCATTACCGGACAATTTCGAATGAGAGCCTACTTTGAAGGAAAAATTGATCACCCCCTGGGAAATTTCACTCCCTGTGATTGAATTGTTAGGGGAATTACTGTATGGTTGCAAACTTGATCGTGGATTTGTATGAAGTTTGCTGGAAATCTGGATATCCTACGTTTACTTCAATCTGACATTGACAGAGTGGTTTACTTCAATCGGTGGCCGAGTGGTTTAAGGCCTATCGCTGGTGATCGCTAGCCTCACACAACTGAACCGGCACGGGGTCGAGCCCAGCTGGTGCATGTGTGAAAGTTTGTCAGTTAATTGCCCACAGGCAGTGGTTCTCTCTGGGTACTCCGGCTTCCTCTACCATCCAAACTGACTGTCACCATATGGGAGAAACAAACCTGAGTGACTTTAAACCAAATCCCCCCCACATGTTACAGGACTATATTACCTCCCTCTCAGGAGACCTTTTTCTGCCGCTCTCTGGACCTCGTCCCGGATTTGTCTTTCCAACTCCCGGATGTTCTTGGTCAGGCGACGATGAAGTTTGACCAGCTCACTACAGAAAAGTAATAGCAACAAAATGAAGTTACAAATGGCGGAGAAGTTTTTGGCCTGGAGCTGAAAGACATGAGTAGTGTGACTAACGTCACAGGACCTACGAAGTAGGATGACTTGGGGGTCCAAGCATAATGTTATAGGTCACCTAAGTAGATCAAATTTTCATCAAAAGTAGGCCAGCTCAGAACTTGCTGGTAACAGTCCCCTAATGCAAGTTCATGCCAAAAATCAAGGTTCTAATGTCAACAGTTCTCCTTATTTTGCCGACGAAAAGGATTCGGATGGACTGACCGACTCACTCACTCACCCACAGATCGGGGCCTAGTCAACTGCACACATGTAAGTGAATAGTCTTTGATCGTATTGTTTTTTATGTATTGCTTGTACTTTTTATATGTCCTGTATGTACGCTTTTATGTGGTGCCTTTAGCCTTCAGGCAGAAATGAGCAATAAACCATTTTATCTTATCTATCTACTCACTCACTCGTTACCGGACAATTTACAAATGAGAGCCTACTTCAAAGGAAAATGGCCAAATTTAGCATTCAAACATTCGGTAGAACTACTCGAGCATTTGTTGACAAGCGCCACTGCCGGCTTGGTGCCGACCGACTGTGACAAACAACAACAACAACACATGTTGAAGGTTGGTAGTCGGCATAATGTTCCTGAAGATTTAGTGAGTAAGTCATTATGAATTAACGTAGCTTTCAGTAATATCACAACATTTGGGTCTAATTCCTTTTCAAATCCGAGTGCCCCAGTTAGTCGCCTCTTATGACAAACTGTCTGAGGAGCTGAGGCCTATTTTAACCATGACCTAGAACTATTAGATTTTTATTTTCTAACTCCAGCTACAACAGATTGTTCACATATCCATCAGGCCTCTTTTTTTTCTTTTATTAGTTAACCACTTTGTAATACAGATATAATGATACCTCTGATACGATCTTAGGAGTCAAAGCCCAGCAAACTGCAGCAATTCATGAAATTACATAGGTCCCCTTTTCTTTTATTGACTGTAAAGTTGTACAAGGCCTTGGAGCTTTTACTCAGATCATTGATCCTTGTTTTAAGAATGAAACACCTAGAGCAATGTATTTCTGTCCTCAGACTGGTATACAATATGGGGATGAACTCTGTTTTGGGGATTTTTTTCCTCCCGCCGCCCGACCAAGTTTTTTCAAAAACCAATCCGTTAACTAACAAATTTAAAAAAAAAAAAAATGGACAAAAGAATTTCTGAATAAAAAAACTTGGGTATTCTCACCTGCCATATTCCCTCCATTCCCTTTGAGCAATTCTGGAATCTTGAGCCGTCTGAAGGAAGCGTTTACGGTGTCTTATGGCAGCACACTGCACAGCCTTACCTATGGTATCCCCCAGATGTATGTTGTGAGGGGTGAGGATGGGATGCTTTAGAATTTCACGGTCTTTTACACCTGAAATTAATGTAGGTGTGAGAATTGAGCACTCGAGGCCCAATCTTGGGTGAATAAATATGATTTTTTTATTGTTTTATCTATATATAGTTCAAAACTCTCCCAGTGCATATGCCAAAATAATATCTGGGGGAAAAGTGTTCCCCTAGATGAGATTTTCATCATGTTAATTAATAAACTTTCACTTTCCACAAAGAAATTCAACATATACTAGCCAGAAATCGGATAATACCTGCCACTGTTGGATGCCGTGATCGCTAACAGTATTATACAGACCAACACTGAATGATAAACTGTTTGGTAAATGGAATTCATTTGACTGTGCACTATAATTTATCTTCCGGTTGGGGGTGATGGAACTTTGATAGGGGGGATTGAATTACCTTGAGCATGTTTGACCTGCTGTAGAATGACATAGCTGGAAAAATGGAAGAGGAGCCTGTTAAACTTGTCACCCCCGGGAGCCAAGAACAGTGACGGAACAATTCTGGGCAGATGGCTGTCCACTTCCTCCTGAATAATCGTATACATGTACACGATATTATAATCTGATACACTTTGTAAATATAACCTGTACATAAACCTGATACTGGTCAGGGAGTACTCCAGACAATTATTGGAGACAGAGGTCATATTTGACATTTTTTTGTTGCATGTAAATTTGATGTTGTTGTTGTTGTTGTTGTTGTTGCTACAAACAAACCTCAGAATCACTTTGGCAAATCAAATGTGAAAGCATATTAACTGCACAGGAGAAGTCCTCTCGTTCGCATAGCCGGTGCATTCACACAGTCGTTCTGCAGGAGTTCTATCTGGCTGTGATATTTATTGGCATTTAGAAACAACTAGGAACGAGGTAAATTGTCAAAAAAAAAAACACTTGGAGCAGACTCTCTCAGGATGCTTTGCGCTATTTGGAAGAGTTTCAGAATCCAGCTGGCTCCCATCTTTTACAAGCTCGAAGTTGACAAGACATATGTGGGGAAATACGTTGGTACAATGACCCACATCAATAAATTTGTGATTGTTCATCATGCTATTATGTTCACAGGATTCGTCACATGGTTGTTTTGAGAAAAATGCATTATCTTTCTGTTTGTGTGCGAGAATTCGGGTGCCCATACAGGTATACCGGTGCTAAAAGTAAAACCTTCCTGGATTACTCCCTGCTGGTTTCTACTAGCCCTTTACAAGCAACGTGCAAATGAAATTCATACAATTTCTATGTTTTAAATCGAGCATTATGCACTCTCCCAATCGGTACCCTGTCTTGTGCAAGTCTTTTAATCTTTAATGACTACCAAAACATCGCAAAGCTCCAGACTTGGGTTGTTTTGTGCAAGTGCATCAACTCTCTGGTCGATTCGCCGTACCTGGTCGATCAAATGAAATTAACAGTTCCTCTTTTCATCTGGGACACTCCTTCATATCCATGATTTGAGACCTTGGCTGAACATCAAGAAAATTTCATTTTTTCCACACTGTATGGCAATGTATAATAATAGCACAACTGGAGAGAAATCTTTCCTAATACATGAGTGATTGCGTAGGATTTAACGTCGTTTTCAACATTTTTTCAGTCATATCACGATGGTGCCTACATGAGAGTGTCCACAGTTCCTATTATCCTGGACACTGATCAGCCCAGCCAGTACAGCACTCGGTCATACATCCAAGTATTGACCGAGCTTAACGTTGCTGAACTTCGGTGATATGACGAGAACCGGTGTGCCCAACGTGATACGCCATACAGACTGGAGTACAATCAAACATCCTGGGCTGCACTGCAAATAGCCATAATAACCACAAAGTGTGGGGTGTCTAAAACTAAACTCCAATGGAAGCTTCCCACATTAATCCTTGGACAATGCTGCCTTGCCCCGGTGTCGGCGACACTGCACATGGGTTTTGGGTTGTTTTCATGATCTCTCCCCTATGTTTATAACATGGATAATATGATAATATGGATAAATATTCTCATCATTCTAAGATAGGGCCATTTATGATAACTCTGGCAACCTCAGGTCGAAAATATACCAGGTGTCGGTGCACCGCACTGCCAAAAATAGCGTACTTAAAACAAGAAAAAAAAACTCGTTTTAAGTAGAAATTTACTTAAAATAAGTAAAAAATATCTTGGAGTGTGGTAAGAAAAAATATCTGGGTGTAAATTCTTAACTAAGAAAAATAATCTAAGTTTTTTATCTTAGTCAAGATAAAAAATCTTGTCAATTATCTTAATTAAGACAATTCTTCTGATGATTTGTTTTTATTTTGTTCAAGAAAATTTATCTAGTTCAAGAAAAAAAATCTTATGCAAGTTAATTTTTCTTGTTAACAAAATCTTAAATAAGATTTTTTTAGAGTGTGGTAAGAAAAGATGTCTTGCCTAAGAATAAATTACTTACTTGAGAAAAGTTAACCAGATAAATTTATTTACTTAAGAAAACTTATCCAGATAAATTTACTTGGCTAAGAATTACACTATAGATAAGTAAACTTATATAAGAAAAACAACGACACAGAACTCCTAGATAAATTAACTTGCATAAGAAAAATAATCAGATAAAATTAACTAGAATAAAAAATATAAAAAAATAAGAAAACAGAACTTGCACAAGAACATTGCAGTTATTCGATTATCTTATTTAAAAAATATACAATCAAAGGTCATGTTGTTGCGTTTACATAGGCAGTTGGTATGGGTTGCGCTAGTAGGGTTGATTTTTCACTTATATGCAATGTCCTGAAAAGTACCAAACCTTTTTATATACTCTTTTCCACATATACTTTCTTTTGTAGCAAAAATATGATCAATTAACGTTTTTAACTAATGTTTTTTTTATATCAAATTACTGCCAAAAACTGAACATGAATATATGTTTGTTACAGTTAGCATATAAAAACATTATCAAAATAATGTCATGCAATTGAAGTGTGACTGAGTGAATAGAATTTAATGTCACTTTCAACCCATCATCATGCAATTGAAGGGCAAAAGTCATATATGTAAAACAGATAAATAAAAAACTTATTTCAAATATTTTAAGGCCTTTGTTCTGGCATGCATCCTTAAAACCTCACCTTGACAAGTATTTCTTTCCATTTATAGCAGTAATACTGGAATATATTTGCATAAAATTTCTCGCCCATGTCGAAGTTGTATAATATGATAAGAGACTGATATAATCAGACACTGCCTTTTGAGGCGCGCGATGGCGCACGCGCACCATGACGCGCCTAAATTCAAATTAAGGTACGCTAAATTCCGCGCACCTCGTTAAATACCTACGCAGTTTATTTATTATGTCCGCTGTTGTCAAAATCCTCAAATAGCCGCTGCCGAGAACCGCGAACTGAAACAGGAAGTTGAAATCGAGAGACAGGAAGTTGAAACGAGAGCCATATTTATCAGTCAATTTGATTGGCTCACAGGAAAATGGCAACCTAGCAGTGACCAATGCAGATACTCGTCTCTTCCCGCATCCCTCTATGACGGTTTTGCCCATGCGGTTTGTTCCTCCCGAACTACAGCAAATCTTGAACTTTCTCAGGTCGCGACGACGTTCTATTAATCATGGAGAAGGAATCTAAAAGAACTGTTAACGTCGGTACGATAATGAAGTGGAATACTGGTGGCTTAATTCGATTCCAGTCAACCGATGACGGTAAAGTGGTCCTAGTTTCGTGCGCGATGTACGCCAAACACAGCGACAAACTTTATACAGACCCCCGTTTTCGTGGGCAAGCGGCGACCGTAATATTTGAAGTGAGTTGTACTGTTCAGTGTTGAGCCGGTGTAAAGTTGAAGTTAATAAAACTTTTCTTCAAGAAAAATGCTACTTGTTTAAATTTTCCTTACATTGATTAGCCAGAGCCCTAGCTGTCAATGGTAAAACCATCTGAAACCTCAAGATATAAGGACATTATTATTAAATTTTTCTATATATTCATCTGTACTTGGATCCCTGAACCACAAGGTGGTGGATCTTGTATGGATAGAAACGGTATGCCCTTCACTTGGCTCGCCTTAATAATTTTAGGAGAGCTATTTAAAGCTCCTGTATGGCTCTCCTTACCAAATTCAGGTACACCATTTCCAGCTCGCCTGCAATTTTCAAAAGTCAGTGTCTGTATAATTGAAACCATGTAAAACGGCCGAACACCAAAGATATGATGGATAATTCTCAAAATTTAGAAAATGCTTGTGGTGGAGAAAGTCCCAATGTTTAGTCACTGACAGGGTTGCAAGGTCTTGCAAGCTAAAGCATACAACCAAGTTCATATAAAAATATTCCTCCAAAGCTGAAGCAAAGAACTAGGGAATGGAGGAATCAATTCACTGCAAACCATGTAGAATCCAGATCCCAAATTTTATGAGAATACTCAAAAGCCCCAAAAGTTCCTGCCAGTCAAGATTGTCAGAGGCAACCTGCCACTAATTTACATTTCAAAAACATGTTTCCTGAATAGACTGCAGTCACTGGCTTGATGCAATGACTTTGGTTTGCATGCCTAGCTGACAAGTATAACGAATATTCAACACCAAAATACTTGCTGTGCACATGAGAGGTCGAGTTTGTATCTTTGCTTTTTATACATATATTTTTTCGCGTTTACTTCGAAATCAATGTAACAGTCTTAAACTTACTTTCTAATTGACTGTGTTCAGGTAGACAAAAATGAAGAAACAGATCTGCAGATCCACACTTTCACCAGCAGAAGTTAGTTTATGTTTCCCAGTTTGTTGTTGTTGTTGTTGTTGTATATCTGTAAATCCACTCCCAAAGAAAGCAAATCTCATTTTTGACGTTTTCGCTCTGTTCCTTAAACACATTGAACAACATACTACTCTCATCCACCTGTAGAATGATCCAATGAGAGGCGCATGCAGTTGAGTTTCCTCAATAAAGTACCTGGATACCAACTGTGCAAGAACATGAAATTTTCAGTTGAAAATGGCAGAATCAAATCCCTGAACCCATATGAAAACCATAACCGCACATGGAGGTGGACTTGCAGATAAAACTACTGAATTACAAAAATATGTTCCTCACTCAAGTAGAAGATATAATTTCAAGTATATCTTAGGCAAATTGTAACAGTAACTCTTACAAATTGATAATGATTAATTTCTGTCAGGAAACCACAGGTTCATACTATTAGTGTAGCGATCCGTTTCCGCTCAATTCACGATCTTACATTTTAAGGAGACAAATCACAAAAAGACATATTAGTCAAGATAATTTTTCTTATAACAAGATATATCTAGTAAAATGCAATCATATTTGAGATAATTTTTCTTAAAATAAGATAAATCTGACAAAATGGAACAAACAAAGAAAATATTTATTGAAATTTTCTTGTTTTAATGTAATTTATCTGGAATTGAGGTGAAAAACTTATTAGTACCCTATTTTTGGCTGACAACAATTTGCTTGTTTTAATTGACACAATCCAATGCGGATATGTAGAAGTTTTGGAATTCTATGAAGAATCAATCAGAAGATTAAACAACAAGCGTTCTGAGAACCCCAACATCTCGCCTTGCGGGGTCATCCGCCAAAGGTGCAGCAGTATTGAAAGCATACATGTAGAGCAAACAATAAGGTCTGGAATAAGTGATGCGGTACAGACAATAATGTCTGGAATAGATTATCTGGTACAGACAATAACATCAGTTCCATGTGGGATTACTGGCAAAAGTTAATCCCATGTAGGATGGATAGGTCAGTGCAGTCGGATTACTGGTACGGCATTCCAGTGTGAGATTACTGCTGGGTGGACCAGTCCCATGTTATTACTGATGGATAGTCCTCTGTGGGATTACTGCTGGATAGTCCAGTCCCAAGTGGGATTACTACCATCCCCATCATGGTATGGATGGTAGTGATGGAATGGATGGTAGTGATGGTATGGATGGTAGTGATGGTATGGATGGTATTGATGGTAGTGATGGTATGGATGGTAGTGATGGTATGAATGGTAGTGATGGTATGGATAGTAGTGATGGTATGGATGGTAGTGATGCTATGGATAGTAGTGATGGTATGGATAGTAGTGATGGTATGGATGGTAGTGATGGTATGGATGGTAGTGATGGTATGGATGGTAGTGATGGTATGGATGGTAGTGATGGTATGGATGGTAGTGATGGTATGGATGGTAGTGATGGTATGGATAGTAGTGATGGTATGGATAGTAGTGATGGTATGGATGGTAGTGATGGAATGGATGGTAGTGATGGAATGGATGGTAGTGATGGTAGGAATGGTAGTTATGGTATGGATGGTAGTGATGGTATGGATGGTAGTGATGGTATGGATGGTAGGATGGCATGGATGGTATGGATGGTAGTGATGGTATGGATGGT
>JAVTVY010042471.1:0-18824 GCA_036873755.1 Hanleya hanleyi
ACCGGAAGGATGGACTACCTTGAAACAGGTGTTGTTGGGTGACCTGCACGGTGATAGCATTCACCTGTGTGACGACGTCTACATTTTCTGCGGTCCCTTTTTCGCTCGACTCCTCTGTCTGAACGACGGTGGTTTTACCCTGGACCCCGATCTATGGACGGCTTTGGAACAAGTAGTCCCCATTGTCGATAAGGTACTATCTCTATAGGAGCCTCATAACCAATCAGAATAGTACGTATCACGGACTACACCCGTAGAGCTACGTCTAGGCGCGCATGTGTGACATGGTCTATAAAACACGTCCCTCTGGATCCGACACCTTCATTTCTAGGGTTGCAGAGCCATGATGGAGATCCAGCCCTATGCGACTCGCATTTTACAGCATGCCACCGTGGTTAATTCACTCACGGGTTACCGAGCAGTGGTCCGGTCCATGTTTGCAGATGGCGACGACAACGAGGGGCGACGCCAGATCCTGAACGAGTTCACAGAAGCGGCCCTCCACAGAGTGCACTCGATGGAGAGGTGTGCCATCACTCACCACTACTGGACTATGACAACCATCCTTGATGCTCGGGCTATGGACCACGAGCGCTCACGCCGGAACCAGCGGCGGCTGGTTGGCCTAGTCATGGTCTGTGCCTTATTGACCCTGGCGCTGTGTCATTGACAGTGGCACCTGACTATAAATACGAGGGCCAGACAGAGTGTGTCACCGATCGTCATTGGGTCAACCATGTCACCAGTCCTACGAGCCATCCTGCCCCTTACACCCCGGGTGGGGTTACACGTCTATGAAGATAAAGTCACCCTCGTGGAAGACCGTGGAGATGTTTGCTGGTCGCCCACTGAGACCGTATCGAATACGGTTACGCTACACCGTGACGGCTGGACCAAATTTAAACGGGTGTTGAGCAGCGAGCTCGACGGACACCTCATCCACATAGACAATGCCATCTACGTACACCGTGGACCCTTCTTCCCACGCCTGGGCCGCTACCAAGACCCTACGCGAGGCTTCACCCTAGACTCCGATCTGTGGACAGCCTTCGAGAAAGTGGTGCCCATCGTGGACCAGCTGTTTACACCGGACGAGCGGTCATCAGACGAGTTGGAGTGGGCTCGTGCCCTGAGAGAAGCGGCGGCAGAACCCAATGAACAAATGTCTAGCCATGAGCCAGACGACGATGCCATTGATTACCCGGCTAGACTCAGTCAGCCCAGTGACATGACCACCCGATCCTTTGATCTCACGGGGTTCTCCCTATAAATACGAGAGACAGTCAAATCTGGTACCATTCACGTACTGACCATGACGGAGCATATAATACGGGCGTATCTCAGCTTGACCCCCGAGGTTTTCCTGCACGTTTATGCGGATAAGGTCGATATCATGGAGGAGGTGGGAGACATCTGTGATGCGGATCCTACACAATCGTGCCCGGCCCACATTCGTCTGTCCCGGGAGGGCTGGACCAAATTCAAACGGGTGTTGTCTGGTGAACTGGACGGCGACCTCATCCACTTGTGTCACGATGTGTACATCCGACGCGGCCCTTTCTTTGCTCAATTGGCTCGGCTAGATGGGGTACAGTGCATTTTACCCTTCACCCTGATCTATGGTCTGCATTGGGAGATGCCGTGGTAGATGTGGGTCAAGTGCTTATCAAGCGGTCATCAGACGTGTTGGACTGGTCATTTACCATGGACACTGTGGAAGCCAACGAAGAAAATCAGAAAGAAACTCCGGCCCAAGATATACCCGTTATAAATAAACGATAGAGCCAGGGTCCATCATCATTTGTCACCATGAAGCGCTGGGAGAAGGTGTTGGATAACTTATACTACAGTCCCGACAGTCCGGCAGCCTATAGTGCATTGTCGGCTCTCTATCGAGCGGCCAAGTCCGAGATTGGTTAAGAAAAGAAGACACCTATACCTTACATCGATCTGTCCGTCGCCATTTTCTACGGAACCGGGTCATCGTGGGAGGAATAGATGCCCAATGGGAATCGGATTTGGTCGATATGAGCGCCTTTGCCAAACACAACGATGGGAATCTTTATATCTTGACGTGCATCGATATCCTATCCAAGTATGCGTGGGTGGTACCCATCCGGACGAAAACGGGGGCGAATCTCATAGCGGCGTTCAAAGACATCTTCAAGACCGGGCGCAAACCTTTGTATTTGCAAACCGACGAAGGCACGGAATTCCTCAACAGACCGTTCCAACAGTTTCTGAAAGCCCAGAAGGTGTTTTCGTACAACGAGACCAAGGCTTCCGTGGTGGAAAGGTTCAACAGGACATTCAAAGGCCGCATGTATAAATATTTCACCTATAAGAATACAAGGCGGTACATCGGTGTTCTCCCGAAACTTGTGAGTGGTTACAATCGAGCCTATCATCGGAGTATAGAGAGAGCCCCCATTACCGTGACCCAACGCAATGAAGCCCAAGTCCGGCGTGTCTTGTACCCCAGGCAATCGCAGCGAACGCCGAAGGCGGTGTACAAGGTCGGGGACCCTGTACGGATCAGTAAAGTCAAAGGTCAATTTGAGAAAAGTTACTTGCCCAACTGGAGCGATGAGCACTTCCTGATTAAACGGCGCCTACCCCAACAGCAGCGAGTCTATGAACTGGAAGATCTTCAAGGGGAACCGTTGCTAGGGACGTTTTACGAGATGGAATTACAGCCTGTCGTAAAAACAAAGCAAGACTACTACACGGTGGAGCAGATTTTGAAAACGGAACGTCGACGTGGCAAACTGTTTCATTTCGTCAAATGGCAAGGCTGGCCCAGTTCCTTCAATTCCTGGGTCGCTGCCAACCAGGTGAAACGACTATAAAGCCAGACACCACTACCGTCATCCTTCATTCCACGTTCGACCACGGTGCTATGGACAAACAGCAGCTGCCTCTGAACACAGCGTCTCCCAAAACGCGCAAAGCGCAAGTGGGCTTTGTGGTGATAGTGCTAACCCTGCTGAGTGTGTTGTACGGAGGTGTGTTTACGACGTAGCCTATGTCAGCACGCTACTTAACCAACTGAGAACACCAGCCATCAGTGAAACCAGTCTACAGATAGCACCAGTCAACCCCGTATCGAGCCCAGTCACCACCACACCCCGTGTACAAGCCACGTCGAGCTCCACACCAAGCTCCACATCTACACCAAGTACACCAAGTACGTCTGAAGACCCACCGGATTTCGTCCCTCACAGTGAACAGACAACGACGACCGACGTTGTACCCACCACTCCAGTTCACTCGTACGAAATTTACAAGAGCGGGTTACCACGACAGCGGATACACCTCAAACCATGGACCCTCGGTGGCAGCATCCCTTCACTTGCGTCATCGCAGGACCGACGGGCTCCGGCAAAACGCACTTCGTCCGGAAGCTCCTTCAACACGCAGACAGCATGATCACCCCACCCATTGCCCGAGTCGTGTGGTGTTACGGAGAATGGCAGGCAGCGTATGCAGCAATGCCCCGCATCACGTTCGTGGAAGGCCTACCTAATCTGGCCGATTTGGAACCGGACACCTTGGTGGTTCTGGATGATCTCATGGCGGAGACGGATGCGCGGGTTACCCAACTCTTTACCAAAGGCAGCCACCATCGACGGCTCAGCATCATCTACATTACCCAACTCTTTACCAAAGGCAGCCACCATCGACGGCTCAGCATCATCTACATTGTGCAGAATCTGTTCAGTAAAAACAAAGAACATCGGAACATCAGCTTAAATGCCCACTATCTGGTGGTCTTCAAAAACCCGAGAGATACCACTCAACTGCTGCACCTGGCGAGACAGATGTATCCCGGCCGCACACCGTTTGCGTTGGAAGCCTTTAAAGATGCCACAACCCCTCAGCACGGGTATATGCTCTTCGACCTCAAGCAAGCCACCCCCGACCACCTTCGACTACGGACCGGCATCTTTCCCGGAGAGACCCACCACGTATACATGCAAAAATAATGTAAACACACCCACAGTGGCGCCCCCAGTTGGGGTGTGTGTGTTTGATGATGGGGAATAATAAAAAGAATGAATACCACAGCATGGTTGACTTTGTCTCTGTTCTCTGAGGTGGATAAAAAGAGCAGAGTTGTGGGTTCTGGCATTAGTTGTACATGATGTCTACGCGAGTACGGAAGCACGCCCCGACGCTCCGTGTATTGAAGACGGCCCCACCCGAGTTGGTCCGAACCATTGTACGCGGTGCGGACCCTGACCTTGTACGCTGTCTGTGCGAGATCGGGTACAACCTGTTAAAAGGCAACGTACCACTGACTCCGGCTCAGAAGACCAAGTTGGCCGAGCATAAGACAGGTCTCCGAACCCTAGTCCAGAAGCGGGTCCCTCAAACACAAAAGAAAAAGGTGTTACAGAAAGGCGGCTTTCTCGGGGCCATCTTAGCACCGTTGGCCGCTTCCGTGTTGGGTCCAGTATTGGGTGGACTCTTCGGCCGACAATGAACCACATGAAAAAAATGGTCCTCGTCGAACCACGATTCCTTCAAAACCTCCAATCGCCCTACCCTGTCCCACCTACGGTGAAGACCATAAACACCCTCGATGGAGAGATGCAACAGATCTTACAGAGACCGGGGTTAAGCGACAGTGAGAAAGTACAACGGTACAATGAGACGCTTCAACGGTACATGACGTTCATGGACCAATACAAAACCCTCTCTACCCCACCACCACCACCACCACCACCACCACGTGACACACCGCCGACCTCAGCACCGCTCCAACAGCCGCCATTACCAGGGGTAGCACCCACAGCCCCACAGTGGGTGGAAGACGAAGTGCTGAAGAGTGTACCTGCATCGTTCAAGAAACAAGCTGGCCTGGTATTACAACGGATGAAACAGAATCCTAACATGACTTGGAATGATAAAGGCGAACTACTGGTACAGAATCAGGTGGTCCCGGGACCCACATGACGGATTTAGTGAATGACCTGATGCGTAAACGCAGGTCGCACACGGATCCTCGAGGATGGGAGGTCTTCGCTCAAGGCTTGAAAGACATGCATGTACCACAGGAATTGGTGGGGAACCCCCACGCTGGGCCTTTATGCAGCGACCCCAGCAATCGCCGAGTGGCCCACTACCTTCTTGGGAATCCGAATGGGAACCGGAGTCACCCCCCAAAACACCACCACAACAACGGGCACCTTCTTTTCAGACCTTTAAAAAACCATCCTTGATCAGGACACCCCACATCTCCAGAGCCGTCACACGTACCAAGTCAACGCGACGAACACGACGCCGGACACAACCGCCCAAGGCCTGGAACACCTATTAAAACCAACAGCAGCAGCAGGACAGCTCAGTCGCCATGTTTTACCTCACCCTATCCAGTAACAGTTCGCTGGATGTGTTTCCCGACAACACCTTGGCCAAGTACGTCACCCAGTTACCGCAACCGTTGCATTTACCTGGGCGGTGGGAATGTGGCCTCGTGGATATCCAATACCCTTACTCGTGGTACAACGTGCGAGCCAATGAAGTGTGGTACGAGGTGACCTACGAAGGAAAAGACACCCGACTCACCCTCTCCGAAGGCCAATACGATACTCCCAAGGAGTTCATGGGTGGACTGTCAAGACTGTTGCATTATACCCATTAAAAAGTTGTATGGAGATCAAGTCACCCACAGTTTCACTCACATGCTCTACCTACCCGTACGACAAACCCACATCAACACGATTACGGTGGATATAAGAGATGACACGGGACGACCGGTGGCATTCGAACGAGGGAAAGTGGTGCTGACACTTCATTTTCGACAAGCATGTGCTCACCATTTTGTATAATGAAGGTGCCTTACGAGTGCGATGCACGCAGCTATATGGACTATTATGCCCAACAGGCCGCCGGTTGCCTTCCGGTCTTTAGTGGTGCACGCATGCAACGAGGACATGGACTGGGGAACATACTCGGCAGCATCGTCAAAACGTTCCTGCCCTTGGTGACGCGTGGGGTGAAAGCAATCGGCAAACAAGCGGTACGCAGTGGACTGCAAGTGGCCGGTGATGTCTTGTGGGGTACGGCACCCAAAGAAGCCTTGAAACGGCGGGCTAAAGAAGCGGGAGGCGTCTTGGTGGCCAAAGCACAACGCACCGTAGGGAATAAAAGAGCTGCCCCACCGAGACCACGCACCAGTCGACGACCGACCCAGCGACGACGCACATCGAAGACCCAGGATATCTTTTCTTAAACATGTCCTTGATCCACGCAGAGTCCTGTCCCTCCACCAACAGTGAATTTGATTTGTGGACCGTCCCACCCACACAGACCAGTGCCGAACAAGGATTATGGGTGGAGCATCTCCCGCTCTCCAGCATCAACGCAACAGGGCCCATCGAGTTCACCATCAGTAATGCGGATACGGCCTATGTGGATTTAGCCCATACATACTTGTATGTGAAAGCCAAGATCGTCAATGGAGATGACTCCAGAATCGTGGACCAAGCAACGGTGGGTCCGACGAATCTCTGGCTGCACTCGATGTTTTAACAGGTGGATATATTTCTCCGCGACAAACTCATCAGTGACTCGACCAACACGTACCCCTATCGAGCCTACATCGAGACGCTGTTGTCGCATGGGCGAGAGGCTAAAAAATCTCAACTGACAGCCGCTTTATTCTACCAGGACAAAGCCGAGCACATGGGCGCAGAGAACGACAATACGGGATATAGCAAACGGAAGGCTTTGACCGCGAACGGCGTCTCGGTGGATCTCATTGGTCGACTGCACGCAGACATGTTCATGCAAGACCGGTACCTCTTGAACAAGATCCCCATCAAAATCCGACTGATACGGGCGCCTCCGACCTTCGCCTTGATGGCCACTAACGTAGACGGGCACGCAGCTGACTATAAGATTGTCATCCAAAACGCAGTCCTGTATGTCCGAAAAGTGAAACCGAATCCAGCCGTTCAATTGGGACACCTCAAAGCCTTGGAAACAAAACCAGCCCAGTACCCTATCCGACGTATGCAAACCAAAGTGTTCTCTGTGTCTGCTGGAAATATGAGCGCCAACAAAGAAAATCTGTTCCTGGGGGAACTACCCAAGCGATTGATCCTGGCCTGTGTGGAAAATACCAGTTTCAGCGGAGCCTACCCGTTTGACTTTAAACATTTCGGCATCAATTTTGTGGCCCTGCATGTGGATGGACAACAGGTGCCAGCCACGGCCTTAACACCGAACTTTGGGGGCGCGAATTTCATTCGAGCCTATCAGAGCCTGTTTACAGCCACCGGTCAAATCAACCAGGACGAAGGGAATATGATCAGTACTACGGGAACGGATACACGTTGTTCTGTTTCGATCTGACCCCCACCTTAGAGAACGACTATCAGCTGGCCCTGGCCAAGCAAGGCAATTTACGGTTGGAAATCCACTTTGCACGAGCCCTGGGACCACCGTCAATGTGATCTGCTACGCCGAGTTTGACAACATCATTCAAGTGGACAAGGCGCGCAACGTCCTGTGTGACTTTGCCACCTAACATGGATACAGACCAGATAACCACCGTGCTGGAGAATGACCCAGGGACACGTATGGTCTTTCAAGGGGTGTTCGCCCGAGATGTGTTCCCATTAGACCGTATGTATCCTGCTGCTGACGTTCTCAACACGGACCCGATGGATCGGCCCGGTGAACATTGGGTGGCCGTGTACTTGACAGAACAGCAGGGCGAATACTTTGACCCGTACGGCCTGCCACCCCTCCATCCCCATTTAACAGACTTCATGGATCAAGGCACAGAGACGTGGTGTTGGAACAGTCAAACGTTGCAAAGCCTGACCAGTAGCGTGTGCGGACAATATTGCTTGTTTTACCTGTACCATCGATGCCGGGAAGACCCTTATATCTACCATCGTACAGATGTTTGACGAGTACCCCAAGGCCGAGGACCGCGATGTACTCGTATATGACTGGGCCGCCCATCATTTCAATGTACAAGCCCGGTTCTGGGCTTAAGTTCTTTCAATGTACACAAGCCCGCTGTTCTGGGCTTAAGTTTACAAGCCCCCTGTTCTGGGCTTCAGTTCTTTCAATGTACAAGCCCCCTGTTCTGGGCTTCAGTTTTCACGTGGTTGTTCTCACGTTGTTGTTGTTAATGAATAAAAAACAAAATGAGATCTCACCAAAAAACCCTGTCTTGTGTGTTTTCTATATGAGCATAATGCATGAAACTGGCTTTGAACACCGTATTAGCCAATCAGTGGCCTAGAATGGAGCCAAAGGTAACCCATCCATGTCCAAAAAACATTACCCGGGTGTACAAGGAACCCGGATGTAGGCGCGGACGTAGCCGAAAGCATCCCAGTACCCGGATGTAGGCGCAGACGTGTACCTAGTACCCGTCCATTGGTTCTTTTATCGATCGCTCATTGGCTCTTTTTCTCGACCGCTGATTGGTCCAAATGGAACTGCCCATCCTTCCCAGGTTAATTTACAATCCCATTTTTGGGTTCAAGCTCTGACTATCGATGCCGCAACATTGTCGCCGAACCTTGCCGAAAGGGAGACCTTTTGACCTGGATGTGACCTTTGACCTTTTGACCCGATATTTCAACCGCGCACTGCCGGTGATGACGCGCGCGCGCGCTGCGGCATTAGATCACCCCCGCGCGCGCGCGCGCTGCGGCCGGGGCGGGCCGGGCCGGGCCGGGCCGGGCCGGGAAAGTTGGAGGTAGTGTTTGAGCATTCTGAAAAACCGGAAGTGACGTCACACACTTGCGCAGACCCATCAAACCACGTGAATGTTAGTCCAGGTGGATGCTCCCCCACCTAGGATTCACATGGATACCTCACTCGACACAATAGGCCCATTAGGGGCCCACATAGACCACAAAAACGTCTATTTCCATACCCTTTGGCTACCGCGCATGCGCAGAATGACCCTATTTCTACCCCACATCCACGCCATCAGATGCTCCATTACATAGGCTTCACATTGATACCTCACACGACCCATTCGAACCGTGAATAGCCCATCTCTAACCCAAACACACCCACACACACCCCCAAAAATGCCTGCTTTCTATACTACGGCCAGGCTGCGCATGCGCAGAATATTGACAACGTACGAACCATTAGTGTAGTCAAGTGCTCCTGCATGAGAGCTTCACATGGATACCTCACTCGACCCCATCGGGCCATTAGTGGCCCACCTAGATCCCAAAACGTCCACCCCGTATGGACCTATACACCCATAGCCATGCAGTATAGGCCTATGGGCCTACCCAGGCCTCGGTGACTTTTTTCAAAATTTCACCGTTTCGTGCCGGGACACTTCCTATCATGTTTGTCTTGACGAGACTAAGAAAACAAATCCAAACAACCATACCGCAAATGTATAGAAGTAGGTTTCCCAGTGGGACAAACATTGGACCTATACCCCCATAACCCGTATATGGGTCTATATGGGGCTATATGGTACTTTTTCAAAAATTTCACCGTTTCGTGCCGGGGCACTTCCTATCATGTTTGTCTTGACGAGACTAAGAAAACAAATCCAAACAACCATACCGCAAATGTCTAGAAGTAGGTTAGTAGGTTTCCCAGTGGGGCAAACATTGGTCCTATACCCCTAGTATGGGACTATATGGGTCTCCCTGAACTTTTTCCAAAAATGTCAACGATTCGCTCCGCGACACTTCCTATCATGTTTGTCTTGACGAGACTAAGAAAACGAGACCCCACAACCTATACCGCAAATGTCGAGAAGTAGGTTTCCCAGGATGGTCCTATCCCCCCCCCCCCCCATACCCCATATAGGCATTTTCTCGTAATTTAGGATAAAGTCCGTGTTCCGTATTTTTTCTGGAAAATTTTTACATACACCCACCCTGGAACTAGGGAGAGATAACTCTATTGATAGGCAAGCCCCGTTAAGCCCGGCGACCTATATACCTCCCATACCCCATATAGTCATTTTCCCGGATTGTTCGAAAAAGTCCGGGTGCCGCATTTTTTTTTCCGGAAAATTTTACATGCACCCACCCATGACTGGATGCCCCTTCACATAGGCTTCACTTTGATACCTCATACAACTCCATCGGCCCATTAGGGGCTCCCCTAGCTCCCAAAACGTCTATTTCCATACCCTTTTCCCACAATTCCCTGTCTGCGCATGCGTAGAATGGTGACAACGCTCGAGCCACTAGTCCAGTCAGATGCCTCCTCACCTGGGCTTCACATTGATACCTCATACGACTCCATCGGCCCATCAGGGGCTCCCCTAGATCCCAAAACGTCTATCTCCATACCCTTTGGCTACCGCGCATGCGCAGAATGCCGATATTGCAACCCCACACCCAGCCCACCAGATGCCCCTTCACGAATGCTTCACTTTGATACCTCACTCGACCCAATCGGACCATGCAGCGTATTTCAAGTCTAGGGACTACTTTTTCTCCGCGGAAGCTTTCTTCCGCGACCGCATCACCGCCAGACCGCATCACCGCGGAGGAATACATCCCCTTTTCCACAAAATTCAAGATGGCGGCCAAGCACACCTCCTCATTAGTCCGAGTTGTCTCCCTTGCGTCCAGAGTGTATAGATGGCGCTACCCATAAACCGGAAGTGACGTCATTTTTACATCCGGGTGAAATGGGGCTCGATTTCAGCAGACCCTACTACTAAGGGGATATGCCTTTTCGATTAACACTCTACTGAGTCATGTTTTCTCTTCTTCTGAACCCCTTCGTCCATGAGAAAATCTGTTTTGGAATATCATTTTTCTAACCCTATTACTAAGAACTGTAGGATGAGAGAAAAAAGGGAAATACAATTGTTTTCTACCTGGTCACGTGACATTCGAATACCGCGTGACGGAATTACAGTGAATTAACCTCCTTATGAAGACGTGTCGGTTACATATATATTCCATCAAAACTCGAATGTTTCTCATTTAATCCCTGATTTTATTCGAATCCTGAGCGCTGGACTACATTATATCTGATTTCCATCAAGTAAAGTTTCAAATTGATAAATGTGGTTAAGCAAACCTGCGTTACGGAATTACATTTTGGTCCATGTTTTAAGGAGTTGCGATTTTTCCTATTTTACAAGTTTCGATTTTATCCGGTCTAAAAAATTCTGAGGACAGACCGAAACACATGAATTATGTTGTCATGTACCCGGCAATGCACGTATATTCGATTACATGTGAAAGAGCGATAATGACTGGTCAACAACATGGGCAAAATTGTCCAGGAAGGACATTTACCGAAATTTTGAATTTTGTGACGGAACTACATTTTGCTTAAAGATTTCGTGGAATTGATGTTATTAGTTTCGGCTATAATTTGGACTGGCGGCTTCCTTAGTTTGTTGCTTGTACATGTAGAAGCTACAGCAAAATATGTACACGATTGTTTTTTGTTGCTGTGAGATAATGGGACAACGAGATAGTGTGGTCATATGTGTTACATTATGCATTAAGTTACCCCTGCTGCCAATTAATGGTTCAGAATAATGGTTCTACTTTATATTTAGGCAAAAACGTTGAACCAACAATGCTTTGTTGCCATATAGATGCCAATGTGCTGGCCAATGTCATTCAGTGCTTTCCGTTTACCGTACCATAGTTTGTTTTAACAACGTAATATGTGTTTTTATGTATATGTGTTATGTGTGTCTTTAGCCTTCGGGCATAATTGAACAATAAATGATCTCTCTCTGTAATCAAATTGTTATTTGTAACGGAATGTTCTTCTTATAATGATTAATTACTAATTTCGTCAGGCGAGGCTCTTGTCGGTGCGGTGGGTCGATCTTTTGTCACGGAATATTCCACTTCGCCTAGTCATCGATCCGTCCATTTCAGTTTCGGGTTAGAAATTTAATAATTTGTTCGAAGAGGCGCCATTTTTGAACGCAACTGTGTGTGTGTTCTCGTGGTATAAACGCGCAAATGACTCCACAAACTATATAGTTTGATAATGTGAATATTTTTCAGTGAAATTAAGCTACCAGGGGTATATAAAAGGGTAACGGTGTCTAGATTAATACCTATACAAAGGCTGCGCGACGTGACTGAAATCAGATGATTGTCGAAAACTGGGGTAGCTATAGTATAACCGAGATTTTTTTTCTATATTAACCTAGCCCCATAAACCGTGACTATGTTCTCTGTTTGTTTTTTCAAGTCAGTGACTGGCAGGCTTGACATATAAACACAGGGCATCGTCATGGTTTTTTTTTGTCATCGTTAGATTTTAGCATGGAGACTACTGTAGTCTCCATGATTTTAGTATGTGGGGTCCCGGGTGTTAAAAGGAATACATACCTTGCCCTGCGAGTCGACGTCATCACTGTTTATAAACAGAATGCCCCAGCATGCAGGCAAAACTGAGATTGGAAATATCAAGGGAGAGGAGACAGCTCGATTAACATGCAAATTTATAGGCATGGGCCGCCATTGTCCCCGAACGGTTCCCATTTGTTGTCATGGTTAAGTTTCGTACATGTATCTTGAACAAAATTTATGGATGCCATTCATTTGTCACAAAACTTAAAGTCGTTTTTGTCTATAACAATATTTTTATGACAAATTATTAGTGCATTTTAACAGTGTGTAAACTTAGGCCTGCAGTACGTTAAATTGGGCTATTTTAATTTTCATATTTCATGTCCTACGGAACTAAGTTTGAATTTTAACTTCATTTTCATAGGATAGCACTAAAGGGATGGTACGGGTGTCCGATCTATTATTGTGTGTTTTTGAAGGTTTATTTGGAATATATAAAAAAGTACTTCTTGAAATGACATGAAAACTGACACGTTGATTGCTGAGCTCGTCGGTTATCTTCCGTTATGAATTCTGTCCATGACATCACTCCCTTCTGCACGTGCGAGAGCTATTTTTAACTCGACTTTTCAGCTCCGTTCCCGCCGTGGACAGTACCAGTTATCGGACACCCATCGTGAACAAGAATTTGACGTTGAAGTACAATGTATTTTCAAGTTTTTTGCATGACAATCGTTAGTTCGAGTTCTGTCGTTTAAGATGATATGATCATTGTTCAATTTCTATACGTATTTACTTGAGAGCGAGATCGGGAAGACAAGGTGGTAGATCTAATTTTGCACCCCGCCACAACACGAGAAATTTCGAATTTTGATGAAAACAAAAATGTTAGATTTAAATTTTTCGACTTCTATATTTTACATAGCAATTACAAATGATCTCCCCTTTGTTCTGACATATTATTGCCTTGTCATCACGAGCACAACACGTGCGCTCGAGATGCGTGTCTGATAACTGACCTGTCCGATAACTGGTCCGACACCCGTACCTTTGTTTTCACAACACACTGAGCTTCACCATACTTTCGTATATAAGTTCTGACCAAATTGTCATTTTCTATCCATTTGCCACTCTAAGAAACAGCAATTTAGTGTTTCAATGTCACTTTATCAGCCGAGACATACACCAAATATCATTTTGAGTCTGGTCTTTTGTGTCATTTTTGCTATCTATTGGCCCACGCAACCTGTCCCGGCAAATTTTGGCCGAAAGCCCGTAAACAATAAGTAAACATTACAAGAAATTTACTGAGGATAGTGATATTTATATTTTCATGATCCTATAATATTATGTGTATTTTAGATTTTTATTGTTTGGATGCATTTTCAAGGAAATATCGCGAAAAAATTCCCATCGAATCGACACCATCTTTCCCATTAATATTACAAGGAAACTGCTGAAGAAAAAGAATTGATATTTATATTTCATGATACTCCAGAAGAAACATGTTTTTTTTATTTTACGGAGGCCTTTTCAACTAAAATTATCAATACGTACGTGTCGGTATATATCGCGGAAAATTCTTAGCGCCGGAGTCGACACTATCTTTTCAGATAAATATTACAAGAAAAACGAGGAAGATGATACAGAAGTGTTCATATTTTTATGATCCTGTACTACTCGAGATGAAAACTATTTAGATTTTTATTTTATGGACATGATGGATGTGTTTTCAATGAAAGTTATTCAAACATATAAATGTTCAGGTATCACGGAAAATCCCCGTCGAATTGACATCTTTTTTGGTAAACTTCCCGTCAGGAAGTAAAAGAAATGTGTAGCAAACTATATATTTCTGAAACAAGTACCTGTACAGGTTTAATAATAACTAACAGAATCAACTGTCGGAGAGATACAGGCAGAGTTATCAACTATTGGTTACTATCTCCGGCGTTTCATAAGAATATGTTTCATCAACAGTGCATGAATATAAGTTCTGTGACAAATGTATCGCATCCATAAATTTCCTCCGATATATGACGCTAAATCACGACTATGAATGTGAACCGTCTTAGGTCATTGCCTGTTAATTTGCATGTTAATCGAGTTGTCTCCCTTCATACATGTACAAAGAACTTTCTGCCTGCAAGTTTGTGTGCACAAAGTCGGAAGTGGGACCCCATTGTAAACATTAGCAACCTATGTATATGACCTACCCGTGCAGCCCTCACAATTCAGAAAGGTCACCTCGGCAAAAATAATGTCATATTCAAATATTCCTATTTAACACCATGTTAAATATTGCTGAGGTGAACTGATTATGCCACAGCATTCACCTCGGCAATTGTTGATTGCTGTCAGAGGTGAATTGTGTGGGCTGCCCATGTGGTTTCTGGGTTTGAAAAGGAAGGAACCAAACGTCGTGATATGACTGAAATAGTGTTGAAAGCGACGTTAGATCCTGTCATATTCACTCACTTCTGAATTGAAGTGTGCTATCACACTCCAACACTCCCAGCTTTATGCAGGAGTCAACCTGAAACATTCATTTTCCAATATTATATGTACTGCTATATGTAACAGCCTCCTCTAACATTTACATCACATTGCAGACAAAAAATGAACGTTGGCAAGTCTTGCTTTGATCAAGAGAAATAACTATGTGGAAAATTTTACTTTTACCAGAAACAATAGACTGTTATTTTTTTGGGCTAAGTGCCCGTAACCATACTGACATGACTTGATCCAGAGGTCTGCATGTAAAACTAGCTGTGGAATTGTGGAAATTATTTTACTCTTTCATGCCAATAGTCTGGTTTACCAAACTGCTAAAAAGAAAGCATATATATGGTTGAAATTCACATGGACATTTTCAACAGTTTACATAAAGGTTCTACCAAATGGTCCCCACACATCACCCCATATTTGATGCTAAGTTGTTGTAAGAGGTTATATTTGATATTTAGTAGCAGTTTACTGTTTCTGGGAATGGTTGAAGTTAAAAAAAAAAACGAACTTGAAACCCTTCATTACCACGCCTCTTTAAAAATGGTGAAGGCCATGACTTGTTGACCCATGATGTCGGCGTCTGATTACGATCGTTCGTAGTGAGCAATCATACTGAATGTTCTGGTCGACTTTGATGATGTTGTCGTGCTCAATTGTTGTGCAACGTACGTCACAATAAGACGTCCGGCACAGTCGAATAGTCAATATTATATAACGTGATTGTAATCAAACTCTTAAGTACGGTACGTTTTTCACTGCATTTGTTCAATTGTGTTAAACAATCCAAGTTGATGTCATTTTCAGAGAAAAAATATCAACTCATTCTTTACACAGCTTTACATGTGCATGGATATTTGGTAGACCCTTTAAATCACTGTGACCTCTTATTCACATGCATAGTTATTTTTTGTTTCAACCTCCAGTTTTGTTATCTACATTCTGAGCAATGGGAAATCCCATGAGAGCTGCTCCAGATTATGGACCGGGAACGGAGGAGCTCAGAGAGTGAGAGAAGAACGATTGATAGCCGAACAGTTACCTGGTCAAGACATCAGAATTCTGACTACAACAGATTGAACCGTACGCCTAACACAGTGGATAGACACAACCGCTCACCAAACACATCTAGGTGATGTATAAATTTGTGAGGCTTCCAGGGAAAAGTTAGCTTACATTGCAGACTGTATCGTTATGCTGCGTGCCTTTGCTGTAGTAACTGTATCTGCAGACAATAGGCCAGATACTTGGAATATCTGTATCTCATAGATTAACATCACCTGGTATATACGCCACACCCAGACCTTTCAACTTTAAAATTTCCCAAAGAGTGAGATTTAGTGACTATCCCAGCACTTAAGGCGAGGGTCCAGGGGCCGCCTAGGCTCCGGAAGCTCTGGGGTGCTAGATGGCTGGAGACGCGTTCTGGCCAATTTTAGAGGAATAAAATCATAAATCATCACTTAGTTTTTTACTCATTGTTTTGTCTGTTTTTCTGATTGTTTTGCTGATGGAAGTAAGAATATTGCTTGTATTTGTGAAAGGCCTATATGTGCATATATTGCCCTGTTCTGGGCTTCAGTTTTCACGTGGTTGTTCTCACGTTGTTGTTGTTAATGAATAAAAAACAAAATGAGATCTCACCAAAAAACCCTGTCTTGTGTGTTTTCTATATGAGCATAATGCATGAAACTGGCTTTGAACACCGTATTAGCCAATCAGTGGCCTAGAATGGAGCCAAAGGTAACCCATCCATGTCCAAAAAACATTACCCGGGTGTACAAGGAACCCGGATGTAGGCGCGGACGTAGCCGAAAGCATCCCAGTACCCGGATGTAGGCGCAGACGTGTACCTAGTACCCGTCCATTGGTTCTTTTATCGATCGCTCATTGGCTCTTTTTCTCGACCGCTGATTGGTCCAAATGGAACTGCCCATCCTTCCCAGGTTAATTTACAATCCCATTTTTGGGTTCAAGCTCTGACTATCGATGCCGCAACATTGTCGCCGAACCTTGCCGAAAGGGAGACCTTTTGACCTGGATGTGACCTTTGACCTTTTGACCCGATATTTCAACCGCGCACTGCCGGTGATGACGCGCGCGCGCGCTGCGGCATTAGATCACCCCCGCGCGCGCGCGCGCTGCGGCCGGGGCGGGCCGGGCCGGGCCGGGCCGGGCCGGGAAAGTTGGAGGTAGTGTTTGAGCATTCTGAAAAACCGGAAGTGACGTCACACACTTGCGCAGACCCATCAAACCACGTGAATGTTAGTCCAGGTGGATGCTCCCCCACCTAGGATTCACATGGATACCTCACTCGACACAATAGGCCCATTAGGGGCCCACATAGACCACAAAAACGTCTATTTCCATACCCTTTGGCTACCGCGCATGCGCAGAATGACCCTATTTCTACCCCACATCCACGCCATCAGATGCTCCATTACATAGGCTTCACATTGATACCTCACACGACCCATTCGAACCGTGAATAGCCCATCTCTAACCCAAACACACCCACACACACCCCCAAAAATGTCTGCTTTCTATACTACGGCCAGGCTGCGCATGCGCAGAATATTGACAACGTACGAACCATTAGTGTAGTCAAGTGCTCCTGCATGAGAGCTTCACATTGATACCTCACTCGACCCCATCGGACCATTAGTGGCCCACCTAGATCCCAAAATGTCCGCACCGTATGGACCTATACACCCATAGCCATACAGTATAGGCCTATGGGCCTACCCAGGCCTCGGTGACTTTTTCCAAAAATTTCACCGTTTCGTGCCGGGACACTTCCTATCATGTTTGTCTTGACGAGACTAAGAAAACAAATCCAAACAACCATACCGCAAATGTATAGAAGTAGGTTTCCCAGTGGGACAAACATTGGACCTATACCCCCATAACCCGTATATGGGTCTATATGGGGCTATATGGTACTTTTTCAAAAATTTCACCGTTTCGTGCCGGGGCACTTCCTATCATGTTTGTCTTGACGAGACTAAGAAAACAAATCCAAACAACCATACCGCAAATGTCTAGAAGTAGGTTAGTAGGTTTCCCAGTGGGGCAAACATTGGTCCTATACCCCTAGTATGGGACTATATGGGTCTCCCTGAACTTTTTCCAAAAATGTCAACGATTCGCTCCGCGACACTTCCTATCATGTTTGTCTTGACGAGACTAAGAAAACGAGACCCCACAACCTATACCGCAAATGTCGAGAAGTAGGTTTCCCAGGATGGTCCTATCCCCCCCCCCCCCCATACCCCATATAGGCATTTTCTCGTAATTTAGGATAAAGTCCGTGTTCCGTATTTTTTCTGGAAAATTTTTACATACACCCACCCTGGAACTAGGGAGAGATAACTCTATTGATAGGCAAGCCCCGTTAAGCCCGGCGACCTATATACCTCCCATACCCCATATAGGCATTTTCCCGGATTTTTCGATAAAGTCCGTGTTCCGGGGGTTTTTTTCAGGAAAAATTTTACATGCACCCACCCATGACTGGATGCCCCTTCACATAGGCTTCACATTGATACCTCATACAACTCCAGCGGCCCATTAGGGACTCCCCTAGATCCCAAAACGTCTATTTCCATACCCTTTGGCCACCGCGCATGCGCAGAATGGTGACAACGCCCGAGCCGCTGGTCAGTCAGTGCCCCTTCACAGATGCTTCACATTTATACCTCATACGACTCCATCGGCCCATTAGGGGCTCCCCTAGATCCCAAAACGTCTATTTCCATACCCTTTGGCCACCGCGCATGCGCAGAATGCCGATAGTTCAACCCCACACCCAGCCCATCAGATGCTCCTTTACGAATGCTTCACTTTGATACCTCACTCTACCCAATCGGACCATGCAGCGTATTTCAAGTCTAGGGACTACTTTTTCTCCGCGGAAGCTTTCTTCCGCGACCGCATCACCGCCAGACCGCATCACCGCGGAGGAATACATCCCCTTTTCCACAAAATTCAAGATGGCGGCCAAGCACACCTCCTCATTAGTCCGAG
>JAVTVY010042472.1:0-19658 GCA_036873755.1 Hanleya hanleyi
ATCACTTAACATGTACATGTATCACAAATAAGGTTGCATCGAGATACTCATTCAACTCAGACTTTGATTTCATTACATTTTGCATTTCAGGATACATGTAATTGATCACATCAAATTGTATCAATCACACTACGTTAATTGCTTGTCAGTATTTCATTGTGATGTTGGTTTTCTTATTGATTCAATTCATTATACATGTATGAGCATTTATTACATGTGACATTTTGTAAAATAAAATAAAATAATCATTTTACAACTATCGCTTTAAACAAATTTGTTGTAAATAGCGTCGACGCACAACATTTGAACTGATACGCCGGCTGACCAGAAACACAATTAAGTATTTACGTATTTGGTAAATTTTCAATAGCTATCTTCATACAAAAAAAACCTTTAAAACCTGAAGATATAGATCTTGCCTGCAATCTGTCGGTGGGGCGTACGATAAGTTAACCCTATTTTGCCTGTGTTTTGGGGAACCTTACCTGTCCAGATCTGGTTGGGAGGCCCCAATAATTATGTTCTTTCCCATTGAGATAGGGGACTGAAACGCTATACTCACGAGTGAAGCTCTGCCAGAAAATGTAAAAACAATCCAAGATGGCCGTTTTGATAACGTTACAGTGGCGTCATTTAAAAAAAAAACATTTTTTGGTCGAGTTTCTCCTCAGATTTTTCTATTTTTGTATTAATGTAATTTCTTCGCAAAACCTGCATGATAAATTAGAAATAATAATCTGATGCGAAATAAAATAGTTTTTGATCACTTTTTCTCGCGGAGAAGCGGGTATGTTGAGGAAACAGAAGAAAACATCACTGTTTTACCCCACATGAGCTCATTTTGAATTTACCCAGATCCTCTACTCGGAGGGTTATGCAAGAAGTCTTAAATCGAACCCAATATGTTCGTTACGAACATCGACTGCCTACCGAATGTCAGGGCAGAAGCTCGAATGGTACGCTTACAATTGTACTGTATTTCTCATTTCAGACCAAAGAAAAATAATTCGGAAACCACCTGTAGGCTCTGTGGACAGGAAGGCCTCGAAGCTGGTCGGCATCTTCCGTGTTTGGAAGAAAATATGTCAGAGATATTAACCTGTTATTGGGTGTGAGTGTCAGTGACGATACTCGAAAACACCCTCGAAATATATGCCAGAGCTGCAAGCAAAAATGGCGAAAAGTTTACAACAGGCACACGAAAGCGAAAATAAGCATCGATGTAGTCACAGACGATACGTTTCGTTACCGCACCATGGTCGCATATGGTGCGTCCCGTGACTGTACCATGGGTCCAGATGGTGTGTTTCATGGCAGTAGCATGGTCCAAGATGGTGCCTTTCGAGATAGTACACATATCATGGCCCAGATTGTGCGTTTCCTGGTAGTATCATGATGTCAGATGGTGCGTCACGTAACTGTACCATGGTTCCAGATTGTGTTTCAGGACAGCAGCATGGTCTGGGGTAGTTCATGCACCATGATCCCAGATGGTGCTTTCCGTGGCAATAACATTGGCATATATGGCCTTTTCCGTGGCAGTACCATTGGCCCAGATGATGAGTTCCGTGTTAGTATCTTTGACCCAGATGATGCGTTCCGTGGCAGTGCCATTGTCTCAGATGGTGCCTTCCGTGGCTGTATCATTGGCCCAAATGATGCGTTCAGTGGCACTGCAGCGAACCCGGAAGGGTCGTTTCTTGCTACTTTGATCCTTGATGATGCCTGTCGTGGCAGGACCACAGTTTCAAATGATGCGTTTGGCAGTAGAAAAGTAGTCCCGGTCATGCGGTTCGTAGCAGTGTCATTGTTCTAGTTGATCCGGTCTTAGAAGATTTTAAAACCACATGTAGACTTTGTGGTCTCAAAGACAAATATACCAGAGACATTAAGCTGTCATTTGGTGTGGATGTAAATGACGATAAAAGTATATATCCTCTACAGATATGTCAGTCCTGTAAGAGGACATTAGAAAAATGTCGAAACAATTACAACAAACATAAGAAAGCAACAATAAACATAGATGTGGCATCGTGGCAAGACCATAGCCCCAGTTGACGTTGATGTTTTATGGCAGAGCAGTCGACTCCAAATCAAGAGCTATTACCATCTGTAGCGGTCGATTTGTCCCAGCTGTAAGAAATGCCGTGAAAATAGATCCATTTAACATTCATTATGGTCCAGTTCCGAACTTGGCTATCGATTGGGCAAAATAGAAGCATTTTGGGTAGAAGCAGGCTTAATGTCGTTGTCGTAACAACCTTAGCAAACGATATTCATTATTCCGCGCCGGAGAATCAACAGTTCGGCATTTAACACGATATATGTTCCCTTTATCAGGTTAGGGTCCAGCGTCATAGTTCGGTATATCAATATCTGATATTATCACGATCGACTACACCTTTAATGAGAAATTGATATTTGGAATATGACACTAATATCTATTCGCATCTGTGAAAAAAATATTGACGACTTTACAGTCAGAGTTTTGCATCAATTAATTTATTTAAAAAAAACTCAAAGGCGCAAGTTTTGCTACTTTCTCGGTGTATTTCCCTTGAACATTTGGTAGTGGTAATTAGTCAGTAACATGAAAATGCGTCAAATAATAAAACTTCATTTCAGAATCGTACTTTTAGAAATTTCAGTAATTTAAAACTCTCACAGTTCGGCAGTTTGTGAATAACTTCTGCAAAACAATAGCTGATGAAATTCTTAAACGCAGCATAGTTTGGTCATTAGGGACAATGATTCCATGTGAGAAAATGGAAACAAAAATGAATTTTTGCCAGCATTCACGCATAGTCATTTCTTAGCTTAAAGCGAAATTTCAGGAAATGTTTTGCATATTATAAAATTCTATCTATCTCCTGATGTGAAGCGGCATTATACAGATATTTTTTCAACAAAAAGATTCAGTTCACTACCGGAATTATGAAATATTCGTTAAAAAAACTCTTATATGGAAAGGTATGGGTTGAACCTATAACCTGTTTATGGCTGTGAGATTTAATAACAGATACTGACAACAGTCTTGACTTTCTGGATTCTATTTAACTGATGATGCAATACTCGACGATTCGCCATGTAAACAGTCTGCATTGTTCTGATTTCAAAAGAGCTGAACAGCCTTTTGCTTACGTCGACTTTGTACAATAAGGACTTGGCCAAAACAAAACTTGATTATTTGTAGGTATTTTACCCACCGCTGATCCTTCCCGAAAAATACATCGTCATGGAACGACAAAGACTGTGGGAAACAGATTTACATGTGAAAATGTTCTAGCGTTGTTCTTGTATATTTGCAGAATATTTGTCTCAGTTTTTATACATTGCTAACGTGTTTTTTGTAGGAATTGTTACACAAGGATCGTGAAAAAGACGTTCAAACAAGCCACATTCTTTAGAGGTGATTTGGTGAAAATCAGTCTGATCAAAACCAGATAAAAAAAGGCTCCCCATCTTTGCATGTCGCTGATCTAACTGTAGATGAAAAGCCAACAGTTCGGTAAAATTAATAATGTATAATATCTTCATAAAATATACGCCCATGGTACACAGATGTATTCAGACATGTCACCAGGCATGAATTCACCTCTGTGGCTTTTAAACCTCATATTTTCGTTCACATTTTCGTAACATTTATTTTTCCCCAAAAAACATTAAATCGTCAGATTTTGACACTTTTCCGAATTTTAATATTTCAGTTACTTAAACCATCAAATGAACCATAATATGGAAAGATTCGCCAATCCGTAAATGTTCATTTCAATATTGAAATTTTCCGTTAAATTTAACCCTATCCGGCCTGGGTTTTTTTGGGACCTGTCCAGGCCTGGGGGAGGGGGACCGAAATGGCCCCCCCTAATTATTTTTCTTACCTCTTGAGCTAGGGGGCTGAAACTTATTACACTGTACCCTTGGGTCAAGCTCTACCAGAAAATGTAAAAAACTCCAAGATGGCCGCTTTGATGACGTCACAGTGACGTCATTTTCAAAAACGGCATTTTTTGGTCGTTTTTTCATTCAGATTTTCCGAATTTTTTATTTTTGCAATTTCTCCACAAACATTGCATGAAAAATTAGCAAATATTAATGTGTTATGAAATAAAATAGTTTTTGCCCACTTTTCATCGCGGAAAAGCAGAATTTTTTAAGAAATATGACGAAAACATCACTTTTCTGGTACCCCACGCATACGCCGTCTTGAATTTACCCATGATCCTCTACTCGGGGGGGGTTATTCAAACAACATTTCAATATTGTTTCCCTCACAATTCCCAAGAAAGCTCAAACATACGAAGGCCCATAGGGGACATGGGCTTTCTAGAATAAGTTTTTTAAATGCTTTTTCTGATTTTCTTGTGTATTTTCTCAATTGTTCGCCTATACCGCGAAAAGGTTTCCCCCGCGGTGCAAAGGTGTCCACCGCGGTGTAAATGTTTTCCCCGCGGTGTAAAGGTTTCCACCGCGGTGTAAAGGTTTCCTCCGCTGTGTAAAGTTTTTTTCCGCGGTGTAAAGTTTTCTATCCCGGTGTAAAGGTTTCGGTGAATATATAATACAGATGTGTATGGCAACGTTACTAGAAATTGCAGAAATCTAAAGAAATTATGTTAGAAACTGGAATCTGTTTGTAGAAAATAGGCGAAAAAATGATAAAATATACAAGAGAATCAGAAAAAGTATTTAAAAATTTAAACACGAGAGTGAGACTCACAAAATCCCTTGGCTTCCCCCAAGGCAATTGAGAAATATGCTGCGAATTAAGAAATAATTCCTTTTTTTTACTGCGGTAAAACACCTAGAATAGATCGCGCTGCAATATGATGAGCCTAAGTTTGGTTATGAAGGCTGTAGGCCTGAGTGATCAAACGGGAAGACTCATTCTGTTGCAGCGCGATCTATTCTAGGTGTTTTACCGTAGTAAACAAGGAATTATTTCTATTCAACCGTACTGAAAACGCAGATGTTTCTTGAAAAAAAAAAGATATTCTCGTGTATTTGAAACTGAATTAACACCCCTATACCGGGTAAAAAATGCTTTGGCCGCCAATTAATCGAAGCAAGCAACACCTGCAAGTGGCGTGCATGAAATCGCCACGGCTTGGAGAGTTCACAGAATGGCAGCTGTAGGGGCGTGCTAAAACGCCATTAACGCTCAAAAAGATGCAAGCGTGACCCTTGGTTTTAGAATACATGTGAAATTCTCCCGTCACCCAATGATTGGATTGTGTACTTATCATATAGCCAAAAAAGTTTAATAACATCAACAACTTTGAATAAATCTCCGCGGAGGAAAAACTGTTTATCCAACTGTAATTGGCTCCATGATGTACGGCAACAGAATGTACAAGAAGATACAGTCAGACGACAAATTTTGTTGGCGCCTAGAATACAACAATATAAATAAGTTTCCAAAATATGGTAGCTGTATCGAACACACTTCTGCAGATAAAGTTGGTTACATTCAGGCATATAGGACAGAAATAGAAATTAATATATGTATAAAGGGGCATAACTCTGTAAAATTTGAGCCGAGTGGAGCCACTTTCGATAGGCATCTGACTTAGCAGTGTTCAAAATTTGGTGGTTGTGTCTCAAGCGGTTTTGCCTGAAATATGGTAAGGGACGGGCGGACGGACGTGGCGACGACAATACCCCGGGCCCAAAATGGCCGAGGGGTAAAAACTATTTTTAAAAGTCGATGTCCCCTATGGGCCACCGTAGAATGTTATCCATTCTCGACAGTACTCGAGCCGAGAGTATAATATTACGACCGCATTGTTAAATGTCAGATAGTTTCGTCTGTCAGGGATATCACTTACATCCTAGATAACTGTTCATGGAAAGAAAGGGGATACGACCTATATTTGAAAAATCCGTTTCACTTCAACCTCTACCGGTTGAGTGATCATTATCGAAGGTCCAACCTGAAGTTATCGCTTTCTAATGTACCGCTTCCTATAACTTTCCATTATGTGTCTCAACACGCGCATCTCAGATGTCAGACGTGACACGTGGCTATTTCTACATGCCAAACCTAAACAGTCTCATCGCGTGATACATGTACATCATCTGTTACATTTTGAAAACAACCTGCACCTCGTCACGTGACATCTTTGTACTCAGTTTGCATCACCTGGCCGGAATTTTCACCTGGATCCCCACCTGTTCTTATTGCTCTTTAACACTGGGACCGCCCGACCCCCGTTCCGAGAAAGAGATCACCCCCTCCAATGGGCGCGCCTTAGTGAATCATTTAATTATACATACTTCGATGTCTGAACATTCACACCTGGAACCTGACATACTAAAGTAACTTGGCACTCACGTAGATGTTTCAATACCTAAGACCTCAACCCTACCAGGCCTATAGGGGGAGCATTATGGCATCCTACCAAACCTTCTACCCTACCCTACCAAACCTTCTACGCTACCCTACCAAACCTTCTACCCTACCCTACCAAACCTTCTACCCTACCCTACCAAACCTTCTACCCTCTCTCAGGCAATACAAAATGAGAGCTGACATTCAAAATGGTGGCCATGTGAAGTACCAGAACAATTATGATTCCGTTATTTTTCTCAAAACTCTAGCGTTTCTGCGAGAAAAAGTAAGCAAAACTATTTCATTTCAGATCAGATTATTATGTACTGATTTATCATGCAGATTATGTGAAGAAAACGCATTGCAAAAAATCTGACCGAAAATCGACCAAAGAATGCCTTTTTCGAATCAAAGTCACCAAAGCGGCCATCCTGATCTTTTTCTTCCAATTTTCTGGCAGAGCTTCACCCAAAGGGTATAGCCTGGTAAGTTTCAGCCCCCTAGCCCAAGAAGTAAGAGAAATATTCAGTGCCGATCCCCCCCCCCCCCCCCCCCCCCCCCCCCCCGGCCAGATAGGGTTAACTGTCTCAACAAATGAAATCATACCTGTTCCGTAGCTGTCTAAACAGCTATGTGTATGTGGGTAAATGGCCCCAGGACATGTACGGTAGAAGTGCCAAAAATAAAATATTACATATACAAGAAATTGTTCAGTTGTTCATGAAGTACAATATTATATTGTGTACTCAGAAAAGTTTCAAGGCACCGATATATCATTCTCGAATAACAGAGCCGTGAAGTAGAGCATTCGTGCGAAATCGCCAATTTTGAGGCAAAAACATCTCATATCTCTTTCTATAAACATCTGAAGATAAACGATAACCAGAACCATCTTGATACAGCATACTCTCTCTCTCTCCAATATCTAGTCGTAGACCAAATCTGGTTCTGGTTATCGTTTATCTTGTTTTCACCTCAGAATCAACTATTTTGCACGAATGCACTACTTTACGTCCATGTTACTCGACAATCTTTAGCCTCGGTGCCTTGGAATTTTTCTGAGTATACAATATAATATTATACTTCATGCCAATTGAACAATTTCTTGTAGTGGAAGTATTTTATTTTGGTACTTATGTATTGCACCTGACGTGGGGTCATTTATCCATCTAAAGATACCAGGTCCTTTATACCAATAATTGCCAATGTGAGTATGGGGTGTCTACTCTCAGTGTATGGAATATATATATATATATATATATATATATATATATCACCTGCTTTATCGTTCAATCATATAGATAGGACCACTAAATGTTTTCAGTCTCAATGTCAATTTATGATTGTTTATGCTAACCATAGCAGGAATTTTTGAAACATTTTCTGGTAGGGCTTGATCCATGGGCATAATGAGGTAATTTTCTGATCCCTATCTCAAGGGTAAGAAAAATATTTAGGGGGAGAGAGGGCGAATTGTACCCCCACCCCCGCCCCAGAGCTGGATACAACACTACCCTCCCCCTCCCCCCCCCCCTCCACCACACACACACAAACCAGTCCTGGCCTGGTAAAAAAACAGTCCGTGCAGTATTACTTCTGTACCTTGACGAATGTAATTGCGTTCTCCATCGGGGAAATTCTGGTAAATCATGTTGTACAACGCATTGTAGCGATGTTAAGGGTTGACGCGGTGTTATATTAAGGCCTTCTATAACGCATACACTATAATCGTGTATCGCTGTTTTTACACTCATCTCCAGGAGGCTCTATCACATTCAGTTCTGAGCGGAATTCGACGAACTGAAGCCTCATTCGCAAAAGGCTCGCAAGGCCTGAGAGACACGTATCCAACACTCAGTGTCGTCTTAGGGAAAATAGTGGTATTCACGAACACCTCGGAAATTGAGTGAACCCGTAACATCCTCTTAAATCCACTCTTGAGTTAAGGAAGCTCTGTACCTATAAACCCCCTTAAGGCCAAGGGGGATGAAAGAGATTTTGACATTTTTTTGTCAGGTTGAAATTTTCAAAAAGGCACTAAATTATCAAAGGCGCATTATTTCATCCCAGAAAGATAGGAAACACAATTAAACACAAGAAAATATGGCTATTTCTTTGAACTAATTCGAAAATAATGACTTTGTGGAACAAAATTGAACAAAAATGTAGTGTTTTTTTTTAAGTAAAATTTGGAAATTGAACAAATGTGGTGACTATTTAACTCACGAATAAAGCTGATTCATCTCTTCGTTGAGGTCAAACAAGAATGGCCTACTTGAAGTTGTTGGAAAATAGAATGCTACACGTGGTCAAGCAAACTGAATTGTTCGGGAAAATGGCGATTCACATTTCTTCCTGCTCAGATGGACTTTTTCCGGCCTCGATGAATTAACCCTTCGCAAAAAACTGAACACCTGTCAATCAAAGTCATCTGAATGAGACAGTCATTCAACGCGTTGTTGTTGTTTCGTGTTGTTGTTGTTGTTTTTGGCACGTTGTGCAGAGGGTTAATGACATTGAGATAAGCAAGTTTATGTTCACCCATTCTCATCGACAAACGCTTTCAGAACATGCGATCGGAATGCACAACCATTCAGGTGTGAGGGCTACTCGCCGAAATTCACTATACTACCATCTTTGTTGTCTAAATTTGATGTAATTAGACGGATGATCTGCTTTTCCTGAGTTTGATCAAATTATCAAATCTCGCGCGACTTCTCGAGAAGAAAGCGACAGGATATTAAGGCGGCTGGAAAAAGTACATCTCTAGGGAGGTTTCCAAAAATGATTTTCACCATTGAAACTGTTCAATTAAATATTTTGTATTCTAAATATCGCCATATTTTACTGAATTATGTTGCCTCTTTGATGTTTATACATGTTATGGACGATATCTTCGACATGGCTACTTGCGCGTATGAATATTATTAACATGTAATGGGTCACCTTGTTTGGGAATGAAGCACGCACTGTCACTTTCCGACCTGTGTGATTTCAAAGCGCTGAATTCGATTTCTTTGCCAACAGGTGGGCTTAAATGTACGTATCTAACTGTGTATGTGTGGAAAATTTGAATTTAATATCTGCTGTAGTTTATTTTCTATTGAATTATCTTTATTTCCTTGTGACGTCGGAAGCAAAATGGCGAAATTTCAGTGGTATTTTGTGTTCACGTGCACAGTCGAAATATGTAAGTGCGGCCACATGCTTCAGGCGAAATGGATAATTTCGTTCGTAGGATCTCCAAAACTTAGTTGAGTCATTTTATTTATCGTTTTCATGGCCTGTTATAGTATTTATTTTCTGAAAGTCGCTTCACGAAATTCTTTAAAGTCATTTCATTACATTTTTGCTTCACAAAGGTATTGAAAAAAAAATTCAAAAAAAAAAAGAAATACATTTTTTGCCATTTCATGTCTCATGGTATCATTGTGTCATAAAATTTGGGCATTATAATGATGAGGGCGTTTTTGGAAATTTGGACTTGGCAAAAAATTTCAAAAATGTCACAGATCCTGATGATTTTACATGCACATATTGGAGAATAAATACACAATTTAGGCGAATATATTGCTGTTGTAACAGGTAGCTACTGATCGTTCGATTTCAACGTTTGACTGGTCCGTAATGTCCACACGGTATCGTGTCATCGGTAAACAATATTTATTTTACTTTTAATTGGTTCATAATGATAGCCTAAAATCTTATTTCAGATATACTGAATGCAACTTTTTTTTACAAAAATGAGAAAGATTGAAATAACTTGTCGACGTCACACATGTTGACCTCCTGGGATTCGAACTCGGTAAAAGAAAATTTCGAGGCGCGTGTGATCCAACGTGCGTATCCACTACACCACGACATACGAACAACTGTAACAGACTATTTTATCACTTTAATCTACTTACGAAAACTTCAAACGTTATGAATCATATCTTTTCATTTTTTAGTATGAAGGACCCCTTGGACCAAAAAGATCTTCCAGCAGTGGGAATATAATGTTAGCACACAACACCAGGTTAAATGGCGTTCTGGTCCAAGGGGTCCTTCGCGTCTAAATGCGTGTCTGAAGGACTCGATTTATACCCTTTTGTTACGAAATAGCACAAGCTGTGGATTTCAGTTTCATGTGATAACTATAATCATAAAGCAATCGCACTAAAACTTTCACATATTGTGTACTTATATTTTCTCTTGCCGTTGCATTAAAACCTAAGTATTTTTATGACATTTTATTTTTTCGATTTCAACCGCACCAGGTATAGGCCAAAATCCCGCCTTATCGTACCATCACCAGTCTAAATTTTCAAAAACGCCCCTCATCATTATAATGACCCAATTTTATGACACAATGATACCATGAGACATGAAATGAAAAAAAAATGTATTTTTTTTGTGAAGCAAAAATGAAACAAAATGACAAAGAATTTCGGAAGCGACTTTCAGAAAATAAATACTATAACAGGCCAGGAAAAGGATAAATAAAATGTTTTGGAGATCCTACGAGCAAAATTATCCATTTCGCCTGAAGCACGTGGCCGTACTTTCATATTCGACTGTGCACGTGATCACAAAACACCTCTGAAATTTCGTCATTTTGCCTCCGACGTCACAAGGAAATAAATACCCATAGAATACCCATTTCCTGCTCGAAAATCAATTTTCTAACCAAAGGTTTTTTTCTAGTCTTACATAGGGTATGAATAATTAGTTAATTTTGGAATGATTTGTAATTGGTCTGAAAATTCAATATGGCCGCCAAAATTTAAAATGGCGGCCAATGTCCATTGAATCACACATTTTCCTGCCCTAATATGTAGAGATGGACCATCCTTGGTCCGAATGCGTCCTGTGGGGTGTCATCTTGTAGCTCTCGGGGTGTAGACCCCGATCTGAGGAATATCCATGTCATCTGTGACGTCATCGGTGACGTTATCAGTACGAGTAGTAGCGAAAGCGGGCATTTTGGGGGTGCGTGGGGGTGTGTTTGGGGTAAAGATGAACCATCCTTGTTCCGAATGTGTCGTGTGGGGTGTCATGTTGTAGCTCTCGGGGTGTAGACCACGACTTGAGGTTTTCCATGTCATCTGTGAGGTCATCAGTACGAGTAGTAGCGAAAGCGGGAGTTTCGGAGGTGTAATGGAGTGCGTTTGGAGTAGATGACGGCCTTTTTTTTCCATCCAGCAACCTGACAGAGTTAGCTGTTAGTATGAATGTATGCGCGCGTGTGTGTGAGTGTGAGTGTGAGTGAGTGAGTGAGTGAGGCGTGCACAACGCCCTTGAGGCGTCCCCAATGCCCGTCAACGCATGGACGCACTAACGACGGTGAGTGAGTGGGATCCGACTGGACTAATGTATCGTCTGTTTTCATCATTTTGCGCATGCGCAGTCTGGCCGTGGTATAGAAAGCAGGCATTGAGGGGATTCGTGGAGGTTTGTTGAGTGATTGAGGGACCATCCGTGGTAAAATGCACCGTGTGGGGTATCAATGTGAAGCTCTCGTGGGTCAGACTGGCTTGTTTTCATTGGAAGTCGCGTCAATCTGCGCCTGCGCAGTTGGGGTGTAGTAAGTAAAGTGGTCATTTTGGGAGGTGCGTGGGGGTTTGTTGAGTGATGAGGGACCATTATTGGTCCGAATGTCTCGTGTGAGGTGGTCAACGTGAAGCTTTCGTTGTGTAGACCATGACTTGAGGGGTGTCCCTGTCATCTATGAAGTCATTCTTGATGTCATCAGTTGGAGTAGTAGCCAAAGTGGGAATTTTGGGGGTGTAAAGTAAGGTGTTTGGGGTAGAGAGGGACCATGTTTGGTTCAAATGGTCCGGTTGGGGTGTCCTAGTGAAGCTTTCGTGAGGTAGAGTCAGACTGGCACGTTTTTTATTGAAAGTCGCGCCAATCTGAACATGCGCAGTTGTGGTGTAGTAAGTAAAGTGGTCATTCTGGAGATGATTGGGGGACCATTCTTGGTCCGAATGCGTCGTGTGAGGTGTCAAAGCAAAGCTTTCATGGTGTGGACCACGACTTGAGGGATATGCGGGTCATCTGTGACGTCATTGCTGACGTCCTCAGTAGGAGTTGTAGCCAAAGTGGATATTTTGGGGGTACGAAGGACGGTGTTTGGGGAAGAAATGGACCATCCGTGGTCCGAATGTGTCGTGTGAGGTGTCATCTTGTAGCAATACCCGCCAATGACAAGCTCAATGCTTCAACGCCCTGGTGAATTAGCCGTGAAGCCCTGCGCGCCTATACGTAGCTCTACGGGTGTAGTCCGTGATAAGTACTATTCTGATTGATTAGTCCAAAAGTAGAGCAACAACAATAACATCAAAGATTACAGGTCAATCCTTTTATTATCCCCTCCATCACAGCACATCCAAGCTAAGGGAACCGCTATGGGTGTGTTTACAATTCACTTATGCCATTTGTCCGTGTATTCAGAAGTTCATTGTTCTGATCTCAGAATGATGAGAGACACGAGCTAATCCCTATATGTACAGACACCACCACACATCAATATTACCACCACCACACACCAGTTCTACCACCACCACACACTACCACACACCACCATCACCACCACCACCGGGCGTTGACGCCCGTCAACGCCCGGTGGTGGTGGAAGCTCTCATGTGGCAGAGCTCTTGGATCAGAGCTCTTGGAGCTCAAAGCTTGTGGAGTTCAGAGCTCGGAAGTGACGTCATCGCATGCATGTGCGCGTACCTGTGGTGCACCCTGTACCATATAGCGATTAGGATATAGGGTAAACCAAGGTGCGGGTGCGGTGCGGTGTGTGGTGGTGTCTGTACATATAGGGATTAACTCGTGTCCCTCGTCATTCTGAGATCAGAACAATGAACTTCTGAATTCACGGACAATAGCATAAGTGGATTGTAAACACACCTATAATGGTTTCCTTAGCGTGGATGTGCTGTGATGGAGGGGATAATAAAAGGATTGACCTGTAATTGCTGATGCTGTTGTTGTTGTTGCTCTACATTTGGACTAACCAATCAGAATAGTACTTATTACGGACTACACCCGTAGTGCTACGTAAAGGCGCGCAGGGCTTCAGGGCTAATTCACCAGGGCGTTAAAGCATTGAGCTCGTCGTTGGTGGGTGTTGCTACAAGATGACACCTCACACGACGCATTCGGACCACTGGTGGTCCATTTCTACCCCAAACACCTTCCTTCACACCCCAAAAATATTCACTTTGGCTACAACTCCTACTGAGGACGTCATTGCTGACGTCACAGATGAGAGAGAGAGAGATAATTAAGGTTTAATGTCGCGTTCAGCAATATTTCAAGTACTCAAGTCACTAACTTAGTAATCCAACGCATTAAAACATACACACATTAAAACTGATGTAACAGCCCGATTTCTCTCAAATAACCCAAGATGCAATCCTCCCTTACCCGACTAAAAGATCTTCCAAAGTGGTCGCTCGATAAAAAGCAGCTCTTACAATCTTAAAATCTATCCATTCGATAAGAATATGTTTCACCGTGAGATCATCATGGCATGGAACACACCTTGGGACTGGCTCTTTTTTTAGTAAATGTTCGTGAATTAATCGTGTATGACTGATTCTACATCGCCTGATCATGGTTTGATCGAAATGTTTCTGGCTGTTCAGATGAGTATAGCCTACAGCTTTTTTTAACTTAAGAAGTTTGTTATTATTCACAGCATCCCATAAAGATTGAACAGCCGTCTCACATAAGTACGGATAGAGGACCTGAAATCGCTATATGAGATTCCAACTAGATCAATCTCATCATCTAAGGCTGCCTTAGCCATCTTGTTAGCTTCAGTATTCCCTCAAGTCGTGGTCCACACCATAAAAGCTTTGCTTTGACACCTCAAACGACGCATTCGGACCAAAAATGGCCCCTCAATCGCTCAAACACATCTCCACGCACCTCCAGAATGACCACTTTACTTACTACACTACAAATGCGCATGCTCAGATTGGCGCGACTTTCAATAAAAAAACATGCCAGTCTGACTCTACCCCGCGAAAGCTTCACTAGAACACTCCAACCCGGCCATTTGGACCAAACATGGTCCCTCTCTACCCCAAACACCTTACTTCACACCCCCAAAATTCCCACTTTGGCTACTACTCCTGATGACATCAATAATGACTTCATAGATGACAGGGACACCCCTCAAGTCATGGTCTACACCACGAAAGCTTCACTTTGACACTTCACACGAGGCATTCGGACCAAGAATGGTCCCTCATCACTCAACAGCCCCCCACGCGCCTCCCAAAATGACCACTTTACTTACTTACTACACCCTAACTGCGCAGGCGCATATTGGCGCGACTTCCAATGAAAACAAACCAGTCTGACCCACGAGAGCTTCACACTGATACCCCACATGGCTTCTCAATCACCCAACAAACCTCCAAGAATCCCCTCAATGCCTGCTTTCTATACTACGGTCAGACTGCGCATGCGCAAAATGATGAAAACGGATGATACATCAGTCAAGTCGGACCCCACTCACTCACTCACCGTCGTTGGTGCGTCTATGCGTTAAGACGGACGCTGGGGACACCTCAAGGGCGTTGTGCACGCTTCACTCACTCGCTCACTCACTCACACTCACTCACTCACTCACTCACTCACTCACACGCGCGCATGCACTCACACTCACAGGTAACTGGATGGAAAAAAAGGCCGTCATCTACTTCAAAATCACTCCATTGCACCTCCGAAACGCCCGCTTTCGCTACTACCGATGACGCCACCGATAACGTCACAGGTGACATGGAAAAACCGCAAGTCGTGGTCTACACCCCGAGAGCTACAACATGACACCCCACACGACACATTCGAACCAAGGATGGTCCACCTTCACCCCAAACACACCTTCACGCACCCCCAAAATGCCCGCTTTCGCTACTACTCGTACTGATGACGTCATCGATGACGTAACAGATTACATGGATATCCCTCAAATCGGGGTCTACACCCGAGAGCTACAAGATGACACCCCACTGGACGCATTCGGACCAAGGATGGTCGATCTCTACATATTAGGGCAGAAAAGTGTGTGATTCAATGGACATTGGCTGCCGTTTTGGATTTTGGCGGCCATATTGAATTTTCAGACCAATTACAAACCATTCCAAAATTAACTAATTATTCATACCCTACGTAGGACTAGAAAAAAACCTAATTGATTTTCGAGCAGGAAATTGTGAGCTTCTATGGGTATTGGCGGCCATTTTGGATTGTGCCGCCATATTGGATGTGAGGCCAAATCCAAGGTGGCCCCTCAGTTAAATTGAAAGGGCATAAGTCAAGGATGACGGAACCACTGAGAAAACTTTGACAGGAAAAAATGTTAGTTTTTCCTTGGCTGGGACCTGTCTATGAACCTCGGGACAGCGTAGTAAATTTATCCATATTTTGAACAGAGAGACATGATTATACTAGGCCTGACTGTGGTGTGCTGAAGCCCGGTTTTTAACATGCATATTTTGTGGTAATACAGTTGCCTTGCCTTGAACAAACAGCTTGAAAAATTAGAGTATCAGATAACCTCACGTGATCGCCATTAATGTAATCATCCAATCAGGCTAGAGATATGTAACCGGACTCTAAAATATATATAAAGGTTTCATCAGTGTAAGCTCACTGAGCTATCATAAAGACCGACAAGCGTCACATATACTGCAGAACAGTCGATCAACACAACTAGCATACAGATTTTGATATCAAAGACATCGCAAAAGATGGAGATGAACTATTTAATCAGGTTAATCATATTGATCAGTGGTGCTGTGTTTGCGGTCTTGCAAGGTAAGGATGAAATCATTACCAAGTCTCATTTCGTAATTCTTCGAAAATGATATACGTGTACACAGTCAGGAAAAAGGTGATAACTGTCACCCCGAAAAGGTAACGAGTTAGAGCCATCACCTTTTTTATGATCGCTTTTTAAAATGATGGCCATCACCTCTGAAGAGTGATGAGCAATGATTGTGACTTCAGGCCATCCCCTTTTAAAGGCGATGAAGCAAACTCATCACCATTTAAAGGTGATGGCCGTCAAAATTCAAAGGTGATGGCTTTGAAGATGATGGTCAGGTCTGAACCATCACCAGTTTTTTCTGGCTGTGTATGCCTATCTTCAAAATATAATGGACGACAGAGTTGAAATGAGGAATGTGCAATGTTTGTTCCGCATAGTAAGTATTCTTTGATGTGTTTAATTGAGCGTGAAAAACGGACACAGCAGATTTGTCAGGTATAACCATTTTTAACTAATTGCCATCCGGCGTTGTTTCTCCCTCAACGGACAAGCAACCCTCAGTGTCAACGTGTGTCACTCTGAATAATGATAACTATCGAAGGGGATCTAGCAGACCATGGAGCTTCCAGTAAGCTTGTATCTTGTTTCCATGTGACAAGCCTTAAATTGGGAGCTTCTGTGTCACCTATTCCATACTAGAAAGAAGAGAATGGGTACACTGGATATCGGAATAATTGATAAGAAGTAATTGATTGCACGCAATTCCATGGGTTTAAAATCGTTTGATGTCAGTCAGTTGGAAGAAGTAGCGTTATTCGTTAGGAAACTCTCCGCAGTTCGGTTGTTACTTTCATATACGGGACAACAAAGCCTATGCGGAAGAAAAGCCCTCTGAACGGAAGAGTGTCTAGCCAAAGCCATCATCAATCGTGTACCCATTGCGGTGCCAATGCCGCATTTTATAGTGCCGCTTCAATGAAGCAGCAAGTCATAGGCAGACATATACTTGACCTTTCACACTATTCTGACCCCAGTCCAAACAGACCATGATCTATCCTCTTAACTCTTCTTAGCCTGGGGAATGTGTTGGGGGGAGGGGGCGGGGAGACTTCGCCCCCTTCCCCTGTTGTTGGTTTTTTTGCTCCAGGCTCTGGAACGACAAAACCTTGAGAGCTGACACTCTCTGAATTTGTCAGTAGCTCATCGTAATGGGATCATTTTAAGCCTATTCGCATGAACCCCGAGCTATAGATCATGAGTGAATTCAAAATGGCGGCCATGTGGTGTACCAGAAAAGTGACATTATCATCGTATTTCTTCAGTTCTTAATTTTCTGCATGAGAAGGTGGGTAAAACTGTTTTATTTCATATCAGATTATTATTTACTAATTCATCAGCAAGTTTTTGCGAAGAAAACACAAATAAAAAGTTCGAAAATTCTGCATTTTTTTACATTGACGTCATAGGGATAGGATAGCGAAAATATATAGGGGGCAGTGGATCATGAGTAAATTCAAAATGGCGGCTACGTGACAGAAAAGTGACGTTCTCGCCATTTTTCTTCCAAATTCCTGCTTTTCCGCAAGGAAAAGTGACCAAAAACTATTTTATTTCACATCAGATTAATATTTGCTAATTTAGCACGCGGTGTTTGAGGAGAAATTACGTAAATAAAAAAATCGAGGCCTTTTTTTGAAAATGACGTCACTGTGACGTCATCAAAGCGGCTATCTTGGATTTTTTACATTTTGCGGTAGAGCTTGACCCAAGTATATATCCAAAAATGCAGTATCAACAGCCGCAACTGAAAACACATATATTGCTTACTCATAGCGTGAAATTATCTCTTTGTCATGGGCAATTAGGGAATATCAACTGTTACATTCTGAAATGAATATCAAATGCATTGATAAGTTTTACTGACTCTAGCATAAGCACTACAAATAGTTTTGCCTTGCAAAGATATCCATGTATCCCATATGCGAAAGTTGACAGTTTTGTCATGTAAAGGGGTTAAATCCACAGGGAAGGGTGTTAAAAACAATTCAGAAATAAATGTTTACCGCCTGTTTATGATCGATGCTGTCTGGAATATCCAATTACTACGGATAAAGATGTTTTGTGGCTGATTGACAACATCAAAATCTAGTTACCAAGTCAAAATAAAATGCTGAAAAACGACCGCCATTTTGAATTTAAGATTAGAGGGTTAAAATGTCAGAATTGCACCCGGTAAACTCTTAATTCGGATTCAGCATACCAAAATACGTCTAGTAAGCACCAATGCCGGCCATTAACAAAAACTGCTTCCATGGTTCACCTTTCTCGAAAATTGACCCTGTCTAATATATTGTGGTAAGTTTCAGCTCCCTATCTCAAGGGGTAAGAACAATAATTAGGGGGGGAGGGTCTAAATGGCTCCTCCCCAGGCTTGGACAGGTACCAAAAAGCTCAAGCAAGATAGGATTAACCCTGCCCTTTCTTGGGGGGGGGGGAGGGGGGAGGTGCATTATACCAAACTTTCTAGCCAGCCCCGAAAAGTAAAAGAAAAATGAGAGCTTTGTAGATTATGATATTGGTGTCATTTTAAGCGGTCATCTTAGATTGCGGTATATTTTCCGGTAGCGCGTCACACAAGGGTATATTGTGGTCAGTTTCAGCTCCCTGGTTGAAGGGATAGATCACAAAAACGCCAGGCCAGGTATTGTTGAATAGAAGTAAGATGCTGAACCATTCCATTTTTACATACCAGGGGTGAGCACAGGTGACCCAAAGACGTCTCTGGATGAAGAGGTATCAACTTTAAGAAACAGAGTATTTTCTCTTGGAAACAAGGGTAGTTCTCCTACTGGCGCCCATGCAGAGCTGTATCAGGAGTATAGCTTACAAGGTTTGTATTCAACCTATACTAGGTTTTTCTCATATCCGTCTCAGTATCAGCTAAAACTCGCCATGCTCGTGGGTGACCACTCCCCCTCCCCCTTCGCGAACAATTCTGAAAATCTAGACTTGAAATGGAGCGTTCAGACGCATTTTTAAAGCATATTTCCGACTTTGAAAAACTGAATATTGTACACTGGTATAAAAAAATGCTTTTGAAGTGGAACTTATATAAACTTTCGTGTTATAGAGTCTCTACGGATTTTTAAAATCTAAATGTAGAATTTTACGTACTGACATGACTGATGCATTTTGACGGACTTTTTTTAACTGCGAAGAACTGTTGTGCACTACTGCGCATAGAAAGATATCTTCCACCTACTGGGTGAAGGTACTTTTCCGCCTATCACGATCTTTTAAGTTCTGGATTCATTTTGATTAACAGTATACACTATATATTTTCGATTTGACGGACGAACGTATAAAAGTTATTACCAGCGGAACTTTTCAAAATCTAGAACTGAAAAAGTGGAATCTGGCCTCAATTTTAGTTTGCAAGAACTTTTTTCAACTGAAGCTGACGTCTCCCTGGACTTTTTATTGTTTTTATTTATTTATTTATTATTATTAATTTTTTTAGATGCAAAACTACGCTCTGTTGCATTGTGATAGTATATT
>JAVTVY010042473.1:0-18886 GCA_036873755.1 Hanleya hanleyi
ATCGCGACCGTGTGTGATTTCTATGGTGGTCTAGCTCACCAATTACCAATATACGAGTCGTCAGAGCATTTCCATCATAGCTCTCCAGATTTGTATCCAATACCGCTTATGCCGGTGCTAGGGGCCGTGTGGTCATATCATCCAAGTTGCCACATGAACAGGTACAATGATCAGCGATACGTATTTTATAGTTTTGGAACATCATGATGTCTTGTCGGCATCATTGAAAACTGTTGACCGCTTCTCTCTTGTAGGAAACTAGCCTATGTTTATGTATACTAGGATTGTTTTTTTTTTAAATTGGTGCTAATACTGTTACATGGAATATGGATAGGTCTTTGGATTATGGACGCGGATATTCTTTAATGGACGACGGCTGAATTATGAATGACGGACTAGACGCTTGTAATCCGTTGAATCCTACTCACTCGCTCACTCACTCACTCACCCAACATATTGAACAAATCTATTCCACTTTGCACCAATATTAAACCCCTACAGTATTTCACCATGCATCTTTAGTATTTTTTTACAAAATTCATTTACCACTGTTCAACGGACATGTTCAATAAGTTATTCCATAAGTACCATGACATTTCTAACCTCAAAATTTTGTTAGTTATATATTTACATTGACTGTAGCTTGTTCTTTGAACTTCCGTACAGGCAATCAAATAAGGCGAACTAAATCACATATTTTTTAGCTATGTTTTAGCAACTTGCTATGTTAGAAACACACGTAACAACCAACAAATTGCTTAACCGCTCTTAACGCCAGAACGAAGTGAGTGTCATTGTCCGGGAACGTCCGTATTTAAAGGAAGTTGCAACGTCCGTATTTAAAGGAAATTGCTCACTTTAATAACTTCGAAAATGGAGAACCGTTAAATATCTAATGCCTAGCGGTGTGAGATTACAAAGTGCATTTCAACCACTAACCACTTGTATTCATTCACGGATTTCCATTTAAAATATTTCTAACTGCAAGAAAAAGAATGCATGTATCTATAAACTTTTTCCCAAAAATCAGTTAACCAAAGAAGTTATATAATGCAGTTCTCTTAAACCCTATCAGCCTTCTATTCATGACTAATCATGACCATGCTTCTGACAGATTCTCCTTCAGAATAGTATCTTTCGAGACCATTTCCAACTCTGCTAGCCAGTGGCGGGGGGGGGGGGGTGGCTTAATATCACACTCAAGGTTGTTTCGTTCATATAGAGACAGTCAGTTTGGTTGGTGGAGGAAGCCCGAGTATCCACCGACCGTCGACAAGTAACTGGCAAACTTCCACACAAAGGCCAGCTGGGCGCGACCCCGTGCCGCTTCAGCGATGTGAGGCTAGAGGTCATCAGCGGAGCGCCTTAGACCACTCGGCCACCGAGGGCCCCCTATCCAGTGGGTCACGTTATAGTTTTCAGGCATGTCCAGCGATCAATATGAGCTGGCTTTACTCTTCTCGCATTCAGATTTCATATTGTACAAGTCTATCATAATTCAACAAAGCATACAAATATATGATATGAATCCTCAATAACAGGATTACAACGCAATGAAATTATTTCATTTCCCAGTCATATATGATTAAGTTAATATTGGTTAGCAAAATACCAAAGCCTCCACCATCAAGTTGGAGAGGATTTGCCTAGTGGGCTAAACATAGCCTGCTGGAATATAAGAAGTATCTGTCCCAGTAACGACAACTGCAAACTTAAGAAAACGCAAATCCTCGGTATAACCGAATCCTGGTTAAATTCCACAGTTAGTAAAGCCTCGATTTCCATCCCCGGCTACGAGGTGGAACGTAGTGACCGCGAGGATAAGATTCATACAAAGAGGGTGCGGGTGAAGTTCTGGTATATGCTCTAGACAAGATTCATTATACAAGACGGTATGACTTGGAAACATCTGAGATTGAATCCATTGGGATTCAGATAACGCTACCCAAAGCACCTGCACAACTCATCTGTGTTGCATATATAACCCTACCTGGCCTGGTGGGGGGGTCGGAAAGTGCCCCCCTAGTGAACTTTTCTCTGCTGCTCCGAAACGACAAAACCGAGGAGGCTGAAACTTGGTGACTTTTAAGCTTATTTTATTGGCGTCATTTTGAGTCTATTTTCATATACCCCCGGGTAGAGGATCATGAGTAAATTCAAAATGGCGGCCATGTGGTATCAGCGAAACTCGTGTTTTCCAATCTTTTCGCTCCATTTCTTCACATTATCCTTGCCTAAAAGGCGTTGAAAGTATTTTATTTATGCAAAACTTATTAGTCTATATTTTGTTTTATTTTTTCGAGAGAAAAATTGGAAAAATGGAAATTTCGAAAAATCGTCCCCAAAAGGCCGAAAAATGGCTTCCGAGAAGATGACGTCACATCATGGCGGCCATCTTGGATTTTTTTACATTTCCCGGTAGAGCTTGAACCCAAGATACTGTGTGGTAAGTTTCAGTGCTCTAGCCTTAGTGGTAGAGAAAATATATAGGGGGGCACTTTCCGCCCCCCCCCCCCCGGCTGCGATACACCCCAAATCGCCCAGGCCAGATAGGGTTAACGAATGGACCCAACGCTCTGAACTGCAATTATCGAAGGCCTATGCAGAGGACATGCGGATAACAGTAATGGGGGATTTCAATGTATATCTTTTCAAGGATGGGGAGAAAAATAAAAAATGGCATGAAATGAGGCAGAATTTCCAACTGGCCCAAGTAATAACGGAACCGACTAAGGTGACTAAAGACCCTACATTTTTGATTGATCACATATATACCACTCGTCAAACTGTAGACACTGTCAAAGATACCAAAGTTGTGAAAAACGGTCTCGATGACCATTTCCCGTATGTGCCGTATTCTGTGACTCTTTGGACAAAAACACATGAACAGAAGTATCAAATATTGAAAACAATTTCGTTGAGGATCTGAAAAAAGTTCCACGGCAAATTGTTGATCTGTATGATGATCCAGATGACCAAATAAATGTGTTTCATCAACTATTTGTCGACATCATCGCCAAACATGCTCCCCACTTAAAGAGAAAAGGGGGTGTAGGCAAAAACCGATACATTGTACAGATACCTTACAGACAAAGATCTGATATACAGGGCGAGTCAAAAAAAATACCCACCTCTGGTTTTCTTCATTTATTCATATGAAGTTATAATTTAATGTGTATATGAATTTATTATATACTCGGTGATGAGATAGCGAAAATTATCAATCGAATAAAAGCGATATTTTCACTGCAGTGATGATATCAAATATATCATCACTGTGATGATATGACAAATGACGCCACAGCGCAATTGACCGAACCTCCACAAGGTTTATGCGCCAAAGAAAAACAAGCTAAATATTTGGGAAGGATTTGTATGTTATTATACCTTATGATGACCAGAATTATGACAGAAAAAAAAACACAAATAGGCATAAAATGAATAAGAAATAGCCGAAATGGCGATAATGGGACCGAACTCGTCACGTACGCATGCCCTATACACATGCGCGACGTGAGTGCAGCTCGACAGTGCAGGGCCAGAGCAGTGCAAAGTGCAACACGAACAAGCGCGGAAAATAAAACACATTCACCAGTTGAAGGCTCGAAATTGGGGTCATATCATGAAAATGTCGCACCAAAGTTGATGAGAAAACATGAAAAACAACTTAATTCAACGACAGTGAACTCTTGTCAGTGAGTATTCATTAGGAATCCGGCAAAATCACAATGATAACTCCGCAGGCTCACAACACCGTCGAAGCTCCACACAACAACAACCACGCACGACCAGTAAATCTAAATCTGACTATAACTTATCCTAACCATTCGATTTTGTTAAATCAAAATAGTACTATTTGGGTAGACATGAACGAAATCAAGGGCGAATGCGGATTTTATTTGAAATGAGAATATTCTGTGCAAAGACGAACACCGTGTGGAACCAGGGAGGTCAACGCGAAACCAGCACGTCAGTCCTGCCCGAGTGTAGACAGCGAGACAAGCCAGACTCTACACAGCAGGATCGACCGTGCTTTTCTGCCGAAGGGGAGGGGGGGGGGGAGGGGAGTTGGCTGACGGGTCGGCATGAAAACCGTTTATTTGAGATATAAAGATAATAAAATTCTTGAGATCTGCTGGATGTCATCGATACTAATGGATGCTAGATGTCATCGATACACCACCGAAGAAATTCGCTTTCAGCACGTGCGCTTTGTTGGTAGCAAAGTAGTCCGCGAGTGACGTCAGAGTGAAAATAACCAATGTTTCAGTGTAACTTCAGTCGAAAAAGCAAACAAAATGTTAATTATTTTAATGTTTTAAAAAATTCAGAATAAAGTAGTACAACAGAAGTATATAATAAAAAAAAATTACTTCGCCACTCGTGAAAATACCCATTTTTCTCACCCCACTCGATGAACTATGTATGGTATTCGTCAAGAAACAGGTGATATCCTCTATTTATTATATACTTGGCGGTGAGATAGTGAAAATTATCTATCGAATAAAAGCGATATTTTCACTGAGTGATGATATAAAACATATCATCACTGTGATGATATGATAAATGAAGTCACAAATACATGTCACCGTGGTCACAGTGATGAGGCAATTTACCGAACCTCCACAAGGTTTATGCGCCAAAGAAAAACAAGCTAAATATTAAATATTTTGGAATAATTTGTATGTTCTATGCCTTATCATGATAACCAGATTATGACAGGAAATAAAACACAAATAGGCATAAAATGAATAAGAAACACCCGGAAAGGCGACAATAGGACCGCTGGTCACGTACGCGTGCACCTACGCAAGCACGTGTACAGCGACAGTGACTGCCGGGCAAGAACAGTGCAGAGTGCAACACGAACTAGCGCGAAAAATAAAACTTATTCCTCAGTTGAAGGCTCGAAATTGGAGTCATTTCATGAAAATATCGCAGCATATAATCGACCACTTATGTCTGGACCAAATATAATTTTACTATACAGAGACGGCTGAAGATAACCTAGGTTAAAGAAACTATTCTAAAGCTAATTAATTAAGGATATTGTGGATGGCCCCAGAAACAATGTGACACTCTGAGAATGGATTAAATCGAACCACAGTGGTCCTGCGAACATATAATCAGCCACCTATGCTTGGTTCAAAGTTAATTCTACTATACAAACTCGTCTAAAATGACTGAGGTAAAACAAAATATTTTAAAGCTGATTAAAGACATTGTGGACGGCCCCTGAAACGTCGCGCCACCCTGGATCCGGGACCGCTCACAATGTCCGTAATTAATTATTTTTTAAGATCTAGAGATAGAATTAAAACCTGTGGCGCAGGAATACGAGACACACTGTGATAGTTGCCATCTCAGTTATATAGGGAACAAAGTTTCTTGTGGACGTTTAATGTGTAGTCTCCATCGGTAGGTTTTGTACAACTTTACCTCACCGAAGCTGAAGTTTGCTCAGTACTTATGTATGATACTGAAATGGATTTGATCTGATGCAGCTATCATAGTCAAAATATGGTAAAACTACAGCGTTAACAACATTTATCTGCAGTCTGATGGCACTCATTTATTAATTCTGGATAAAACAGCAATATTCAGTTACATTTTGAAGTGATCATTTTGAGACTCCAAATGAATAACTCATAATTTCGTGAAAATCAGATCGGATAATGTGTCATGGAAGCACCGATTATGAAACACCTTCGCTAGTGTACTTTTCACACATACCGCTAGGTCTACCTATCTAGCTATCTATGGTTCCATTGATGTATACTTTGCATCCGTTTCTACTAGATTTAAAAACGTGAAGGGAATATTCAAATTATCTTGTAGGTTAGTTTAAACTCTCAATGTAACTCATGAAATAAAAAATTCCTTTTACAATTAAGCCTTTACATCCTTTTTTGGTGTAATTCATATTGAATGCAAGGATCTGTACAAACCAGAAGGCTTCTTTCGCAAAGGGGGGGAGGGAGTTACCGTTGAGGCATGGGAGGGGGGTACCATTGGGGCAGGAAGGGGGTTACCGTTGAGGCGGAAATTACATTGCTTTACATATAGTTTATTCACCTTGATGAAAGGGGAGCGAAAATGGCATTGACATGGACAAAGATGAAAATCCTGCTTGGTGATGAAGATTTTTTTGGAAATTCAGACGTAAAATGTGGCGTTCTGTCACTCTTGAGAGCTGTAGTTTTTAGACTAAAATGTTCAATTTATACTTTCTTTGTGGTCTCCTCTGTGACCTTTTAAATTTTGACTTACCAAAACGATGTGCTCTGGCGCATTTTTACGAAATGTCAATCAAGGCTATACCTCCAACACCTCCATTCGATGTTTCTCAAATTCGATGAAAAATATCGTACACTGACGGAAAATAAGACCGTAACGTCCCCGCTATCTGACGCTACATTTCGTAACTTGTGTCTAATTCCGCACGATCCGGGTTAGGTACTGTTTGACTGTAACGTGTTTTACATTTCCAGGAGGTTCGAATGAACAATCGCATTGAAAGCGTGACTGATATACACATGACTGATATACACATGACTGATATACACATGACTGATACACACATGACTGATATACACATGACTTATATACACATGACTTATATACACATGACTTATATACACATGACTGATATACACATGACTGATATACACATGACTGATATACACATGACTGATACACACATGACTGATACACACATGACTGATACACACATGACTGATATACACATGACTGATATACACATGACTGATATACACATGACTGATATACACATGACTGATATACACATGCTACAAAAGAATTAGGTAATTAATTTGGATATAAAATAATGGCCAATAATAAGGATTTGATGTAAAGAACATCATGGTGTCTTGCTGACATGATTGAAACTGCTAACCGCTTCTCTCTTGTAGGAAACCATCTTGTATTTGTATTAGCTTTATTTCATACGCATTTGAAATTCGTGCAAAACTGCCATACGTAATACATGTAGATCTTCCATATCGCTCCATTTTCGATTCTTGACGCGGAAATTCTTTTATAATTGAATTATATTTTATACTGTTTATTGAATTTCGCATCTGATGCATGATATCTGACCTAAAAGAACTTGTAAAGTTGATATCTGACTTGAAGATCTTGTTTAAAATGAGGATATAAACAGTATACCTGTAGACTGTTGACAGTTAACTTTCTGTCGAAATTCTTCGAAATTTGCTTGAGGCTAAGCAAAATGGATCAACTCTACTAATTCTAATGACCAATTTTAAAGATGGTTATTATCTCTCGTTCTTTGGAAACTTTTTTATATAATATTTAACAACGGTCTACATTTACTTTTTTCACTCTTCACTTTGTTGTCATTGCTTGGTTGTCTTATTAAGTGCTTGGATTACTTTCGTTGTTTAAACAATTTGCTAATTACATATTTTACCTTATCACATCTTTAACTGAGTTCCAGACCTTCGAGTCGTTGGTGCATATATTGTTATCTTTCTTGGACCTCAGGGAACTAGGGCATCAATCGCCGGCTTACTCGACCAATATATCATAGAACGGCTGTGTTAAAGCAATACAATAAACCGTAGAAGACGTATTAAATATAGATAAAGCACGTCGGTCAAGAAGTATCTGTAGTACTAGTCTCAGGTATTGCCAATATCAGGATGTGGACTAGAAAGATCGTGACCATGGTGACCAAGACTCCGGAATAAAGCAGTCAAACCTGTCAATGACATACAGCTGTAAATACGAGTACCATGGCCACAATGTGTTTGCTGCGAGCTACTGTACTTTTGGGGATAACAGCGTCATGTTTTGGTATGTTCATATTATTTCTTTCATGGAAAATTTCGATGGACAAGTATACGCTGTATGTCTCTTAATAAATGGAGATAGCCATTGTATATATTGTTAGTGAAATTCTTAGGTGATCTGATCTTCTTCAATATAAGAATTTACCGTTCATTATGACATCTCTCAGTCGGTTACTTCATGGTATATGCAGATTTCGAGTGTTTGCTATATCAATAGTGAGTGAGTTCCGCCCACATGATGGAAGAAACGGACAAAAAAAGCCACCCCACTCCAAGTGGCTGAAGGTTTTAGAACACTTATCATGTTACTGGGAGGCGAGAGAGCGTGTGAGAATTTATGATCCCGGAAGATCATTGAAATTATATCGAATTTCCAGATGCAAAAAATGAATTGTGGAATGCTTGGGAATAAACTGGACTTTGGGATTAGGTTAAAATTATTGGAGCAGCAGGGAACGACCCCGCCATCCTCTGCCTTTTGACTATCACATGATGTCCCATAAGTTAGAGAATGATGGATACTGTTAAAGCTTGATACCATTGAACGGAGCAAGTCCAATGATATACGTACCAATAGATGACAAAGAAGTACCAGGACAGATAATAAGCTTACATAAACTGATAGAAGACACATAGCTGAAAGAATATATTTGGATAAAAGGTTTTAGCAGTGCCATGGACCTATGGCCATTCAGTGATGCTATTTTATTTTGTTTTGGCTATTTTCGTTCGTTTGAGGGAGTGCGATAGTCCAAAGGCAAAATAGTGTATTATAAGGGAGCAGACATGGTGAAAGTGTGGAAAATGCTCGGGAAACCTGTCGCGAATCCTCCGACGAATTTAATCTGTCAAGTTCCTTTTTCTCAAGATTGGTGATAACAAATAACACACCGAAGGGTGGAGGATCTCTGGCTTTTCCGCTTAACCTGTGTCTAGGGCACGTTTGAACATCGTGTAATATATACTCTTCGTTAGGAACAGTAAAAATCAGCGTGCATTATATCATAGGAAACAATTTGGATATTAATTCGGGTGAAACAGTACTGGTCAATAACACGGACTTGAAGATAAGAATGTCATGATGCCTTAACAGTGTCATTAAACATTACATGCATGCCTCTTCCCTCTTAAAACAATCATTGTTATGTTGGGTCTACTTAGATGATGATGATAATATAGTGTCGTATGCGTAACATACTTTAATCAATACAAGCGTCTAGTCCGTCATTCAATATTCAGCAATCGTCCATTAAAGAATTTCCGCATCCATAATCCAAAGACCTAATTCATATAATAATATTAACACCAAATTAAAAGGATAAATCATAGTACATAAAACTAGGCTAATTTCCCGCAAGACAGAAGCGGTTAACAGTTTTCAATGATGTCAGCAAGACATCATGATGTTCCAAAAATATCACATCCGTATCGCTGATCAGTATTCTTAATCCATATGATATACGTTGTAAAACCGTTATCTAGGGTATGTTGTATCTCAGTCGCGCTTTGATTGTGGCTGTTCATATAAACACTATTAGGATCTTGGAATACATAGGTTCGTACGGCCCCTAGCCCCGGTTTAATCGGAATTAGACACATGTTACGAAACGTAACGCCATAGATCTTGCACGCTAGGCTCGTATGTTGTCATCAGCATGCGATATGTATCGCCAAATTTGATAAACTACGAGTGGAGGCGCTTGATGATATAGCCATGTTTTACAAGTTTCCGCAATAATGATGTATGACGTTGAATAAACTCGTCACATTTAACACAGGATCTAGAAAATGCTACACGGCCAGATATGTATACACCATATGCAGGTCCCTCTGGTATATTACTGTCCAGATAGGGATTGTTTACGATGTCGAAATTGTGATCATCTCTTTTGTCGTAAAATCTACGAGAGAGAAGGCCCGCTTCATTGTTATAGAGCTATAGGCCTAAATGAGATGTGCCGATAGTGTCATCTGTAATTTCCTTCTAATCCAGTGAAGGTGAATATATACCCTTCACTAGGTCATTTATAAAGCAACAGCAAGAAGATCCTCTATATAGCGTTTGATGGATGAGAAGGAACAGGCTTTGAAATAATCTGTTTTTGTAAGCGCCTGAATGTAGTCGTGTTCATAAGAGAACAGATATAGGTCAGCCAAAAGGGGTGCACAAAGCATGAGACATTTCTTCTGAAATACAGAAGGTTAATCGCTGTCATGATCGGAGTGTCATAGAAACAGTAGTCTAAAGAATTTGCCGCTGTCAACGTATTGATAGCTTGCAATGATGAGACTTTTCTGTGGCAAACTAGTACACGATCAAGATTCGTTTACGGATTAATAATTTCTCGTTCTCGCATATAATAGTACGCCTAATGAGTATCATCTTGGAGAGACCTGAATGGGCTACTGGAAATCCAGGAACCCAGCTTTGTAGTGACAGGCACGAGTCTGTAGAGCTGGCTACAGTAATTAAAGTGTGTGTCACACTTCTTGAAAAAAATGATTTTTAGTAACATATCGAACAAAAGTATTCTCACAACAGCGACATTTCACCTATTCCCTAGAGAATTTTCAATCTCGATCGCAGAATTTTATGGAAATATATCGAAATTCAAAGAAACTCGTCATTCACTCTTTGAGGCACAATGCCGTCGGTTAGTAATGCTATTCTCTGCTGACTGACGTCTGTCAGTTATTTATCAGATTAACTGCTAAGGACTGGATAGATTTTCTAGAAATGTTTGGGGAAAATGGACAAATCTTGTCTAGAACCTGGATGAGATTTCGTTGCTGTGAGATAAAATCCTGTCCGACATATTGCCGAAAAATATTTTCCCTAGAAATGCGATATACAAATTAGTCATGCATGTTAGTGGTATATACACATGTTAGTCGTAGTTAGCTTACACCTTCCTCACAATATCCTATCTCAATGTCAGGAATACTTTGACGACGAAAATATAATCGTAATTCCGTTGTTAATGAAATGATCAAGACTGGTGGATAAAATGACAGATAAAGTGAACCACAATATTCTTCGAGACTCAACCACCAACATGGCGGAAGACGTGCATGTGACTGCACGTATTGGTGAAATAGATACATTGTTAGTGTAATTTAACGAGATATTCATGCGCGATTTGCTTTTGTACTATAACAGCAGTACCAGGAATATGTCCTGAGTGGTTTGAAATGGAACTGGCATCAAATCTGCGTGAAGACTACCTGTACGTACACGACAGAGGCACGTGTTACCGTACTTCAGGTACTGATATACTCTCATGGAAGGAGGCGGATGTACAGTGCAAAGAACATTCTGGACAACTCGCCAAAATTGTGGACGAAGGAGCACAATTTCTCTTTTCCAGATGGCTCGAGTCTAAGGTACCCTTGCTTGATTCCACTTGTCATTGGATAGGGCTAACGGACAACAATCCAACCGGAGAATGGCTGTGGAGCGATGGTAGGTACAATTATCGGGTTTGAATTCAATTGAAATAATCCAATATAAAAATACGATGTGTTCGTTCAAGTTGTGAGGATATTTTTCGGATCAATTTCAGCCATTGTCGATCAGTAGTTGACAAAAGACAGCGTAATCAATTATACCATATATATGTATTTCAAAATCCTGAATGGACAGACGGATACACTGACGAACATATATGTGCACTCATATACCTCATTCATATAGTCTTCGCCTGTCTGCCTGATGCATGAGGAAAATGTTAAAACAGTTTTAAGTTAGACGATTTAGATTGCTATTTTTCGAGCCTAGTTTCATATTTGTTTCTTGTTGTTTTCTTGCATCTGAAACCTTTCAACTTTTAACAGTAACATTTAATCCATGTGGAAACTTAGAAACGTCCAAATGAATCGAGTTCACGTTTCTACCTGCAAGCAACGGTGGCTACCTGTTCGACTGCAGGTTTTTGGAGTCATTCTAGTCATTGGCCACTTGACGCACTACGCAGAACCGTTACCTTTCAGAAGTGTCCAACATGAGAAGATTTATTATCGTGGCATCTTCATACACAAGTCGACTTCTCCGTTCACACTTCGAATTAGCCTTAATATCAACCTACCGACTCTGTTCAAAAGAATATATAACCTATCACCCCTATATCGCCATATTAGGAGGAACTACGTAATATACCTAGAGAATACGCCACCCTACTCACAGTCGTTGGGTATGTTCTTATTGACTCGTCTCTGGTTGGTAAATGAAATTTACATATCGGATTTGAATATTTTCGGTGGTCCGATCTATCAAAAATAATTCGAAGTGAGAATGGAGAAGTCATCTGCATTTCGTTGCAATAAATTTTACATATGCACCTTGGCGGTATTTTGTTGCGGGGTAAGTTCAAACTCATCTCATGGCATCACCCTTTGATTGCGGTGTCCGTTAATAAACGTAACGGAATTGGCTCAGTATATCAAAGCTAAACAAGACGTTGTACCGTTGCTTCTCTTAACTTGCCCATTGTTCTATAAGATATACTGGATGCATTTACCATCTCTCTCTTTTGCAGATACACGCCTCCAGTGTCGATCAATATAGATAAATATTGCATGACCATGCGCTCCGAGTTTTTTTTTCGGTACAATGCAGTTAGAGATTGTTACACCGATATTTTAAGGGATATCAAACTAGGATAGGATTGAATGGCTCAGACTACAGATACAACCCATTTGCATCCCTCGCATGCTCTCAGGCCACTCCTTAGGAGATATATTGATTACACACAGTCATCTGACAAGGTATCAAACACGAAAACTCCCATCACATTTTTCAAGTCGAAATCTGAGCACGCTGCCAACCATAGGATCAAGCCACTGCCCACCTCTTAGATATGTCAGATGCGTGTCTGCCAGCCCCCACAGAGTCTCCATTAATAACAACATTGCACTATACTCTTCTGTTGAAGTAATATTCCGTAACCTCAAACTCGTTGTGGCAACATTGTAACACACAGAGGAACCAGCAAGTGACATGACAAATGGGCTTGAATATCACAAGAGTTCCAAAGCATACAGGCTGCTGACCAAAATACTATTAAGGCTGTACCTCAAGCACATCGTATCGGTACCTATTTTCAAACGTTTGGTGACCAGTATGATATAGCAAAATATTCCTCATACCATGCTTGAGTTCAAATATGATATCTATTCAGATGAACAATGTGGAATAAAGAATATAATTATAGAAAGAAAATTTTCAGACGTTCTCAGCAGAAGTCAACAGAAATACGCATTTAACTGCAAGGTACACTATGTTAGATACGAACATAATATTGATATATATTTTTTACGATTTTTCCACATATCAATATAAATTATCACATTCAGATAAAATTTACGCCACCCTAAAACAGGATCTGAACTCTTCTAGGATCTGAACTCTACTTTGTATGACAATTAGTATATGTGCCAAGTAACAACTTCATGCAAGACCAAGCACTTGGTGAGTCACACAAGTGTACAGAAACATCAAACTGGTAAAATGTGTTCTGTCCAGTGACTTTCGCAATCATACAATTTGTTTTCGGGTAACCTGCCTTAGACAAATCCTACAAAACTTGGGAATATCCTCCATGTCAGACTAACGTCAATTCCTCTTGACATGCTTTATTGTGAGAATTATAATAAATATATGAAAACAAATGTCAAAATACTACCCAATACACTAAACATATATTAAAATGTGTGCATTTTTGCAGGGACCTCATAGTATTTTTAGGGCAGTATTTCAACACTGTGTTTTGTCTTTATTGAATTCTGCTGACAAAGTCTGGAAGCTTCGTTTCTGCAATAATACTCATAAATTTACACTGTTTGATTAAAGAGGTATCTGCACATTACTGGGGTTATTTTGTTATATGATAGCTTAAAGGACACTCGTATTATTTCAATAAAACGGCTAGAGATGACCTAAAACCGTATTAGCAATTCCTCAGGATATTCCTGATCTACAGAAGGACTGTCACATAATCAATCTAACACGCCGTTTTTGTCCGTATGTTTCTAAATGCTCCACCCATTTGGGCTATGATTGCATCTCAGTTCAATTTGCAATGGTGATATTGTTGTATCTGTTCCGAATATTACAATCACCATTTCAATCTAGGGGTAATCTGTAGAAGATTTTGTGTGCTTAATTAGCTGCTACACGTTTTTTCTCCGATATCAAGGTTAATGTTAGGAAAAACAAATGTATATACATAGTATTTACAAAACATCTGTTTCTACTCCCAGGTATGCCCGCACTGGTGGATTTCTGGGAGACCGGATTATCAGCTCTTGCTGCTTGGCTAGTTTCCGGTGATTGTGCTTCTTTCTGCAAATCGGATCCACTTGTCGAACACGTGTGGATGTGGCGGCAGCCAGGGATGTGGCAGCAGACACGATGTGCTGTAGAACTTGCCTACATATGTCAATATGGTAAAGCTGGTTAAACTTCTCACTGCTATCTGTCATTGCGTGGAGGGTCCGCCTATTTTGCTCGAGAGTTAACTAAAGTAAACAAAAGAAGCACGTGTTTTGACATGCTTATTGAATATTGGAGATTTTAAGTCGGAATCATGATGGATTATTCTCGTGGAATCAGCATGATCAGAAGATAGCCGAAAATAGACCAGTTAACATGGATTAAAAATATTTCCTAGGTTGAAGAGATAAGGAAGAGATTGGATGAATAAACCGTTGTGAATCACGTCTCGATCTACCTGCCGGTGCTATCGGCGCAGCTCTAAAATTAAAGACTTATCTTGAATGTTTTTGCAAGTTGGAAGATTTATTTAGTCATGCTCTCTTCAATAAATGCTCTCTGAAAGTTTCTTTGGAAAGTTCCAGTCATCAATGATCAATTTGCGCGTGATGGTGCAAACAGCGCAAATCACAGTTTGTACCAAATGGTGTTAAAAACAAGCTAAGATTTAGATGTAATGAAGTGAAAATATATGAGTCTCCATTTATTTATTGATACAGACGCCCTCCCCACGTGGAAGAATTCAGCAACTGACATGCAAGGTAAGGATCATTGTCGGAAAGTCACAGCTATGTCTACCCGGCTAAGCCCGGCCGTCATAAATATCAATTTCTCATTATTCCCTTCAAAGCTTGACGGGTTAGGACAACCTGGTATTTCTGACTCCGTAGCACTATTTTAATGAGGCTCCAAATACAAGCATCTAATCCGTCATTCAATATTCAACCGTCGTCCATTAAAAAAATTCCGCTTCCATAATCGATAGACCTAATTCTTATGACAGTATCAGTACCACCTTTAAAGAAAAACAATCATAGTATACGTAAACATAGGCTATTCCCGCAAGAGAGAATCAGCTTTCAATGATGCCGGCAAGATGTTGCAATAATATCAAAGGCGTATCGTTGATAAAGGTGGTCCCATAATAAAGACACAGCGATATATTTAAGTCAAACATATTATGAAATTTGCGGTCTTTAAGACGACAGGGGCTTGTGCGCGTGATCTTAAGATGTTGTAACGCGAAGTCGTCTCAGATCAGGCGATGGTCTTCATACAACCTGTACAATAATAGATTCCAAGGTCCGGCTTCTGAGATTTCTCGAAGACTTGATAACCTCATTAAATGAGACAGGATACAACGAAAACGAAGTTCATGTCTGTTGACTATTAAACCGATTTATTGTAAATTCATTCCACCTAACTTAGGAATGATCGGCAACATTTGGCAGGCAGACTAGCACAACTTCATCAACATCAGACCATTCTGTAAACGGTCATTTTCGGAACTGGAGATAGCAATATCTATCATTGGAGACATGATAGCCTCTAGTGAGACCTGGGGGTGTTTGGCCTGTCTGTATGTGCCGTTCATTCCATTATATACAATGCTATACGTTATAATGTCAATTTAATCCAACATAAATGTCCTTATAGATTCGGTGCAATTATGACAAGCAGATCACGAATATGTCGCATTACATAAATTCAGTCGTCAAAACCAAGGTTAATTCATTACCCTTACATAAGCAGTTTATATGTTATTCTGTATAAATTTGAAATTACATAACTGTTTCTCACAAATAGTTGTGTTTACAATAACCGACCTAAAGGGTCATGAAATAGTATTTTTTTTTTTTTTTATGTAAACTTTATTTTGGAATCTTTGGGATTGACATTAAGCAGAGCTTATTGTGTGTCTCCCATTCATTAGATAAAACATGATAAGAAATGAAATTACATAATGAAGATTTACAGCAAAGTGCGGGTGACATTACAAAAATGGTGCGCAATTTGAATGTGCGAAATGTACATGGGTAGCGGACGTAGGTAGTATACGGCCGTTCTAGAGAATGGTCTGAGAAATCATTTCAGGGAGTGAATTATGAAAATAACATATATAACGTAGATGGGAACTATGTAGTGGAAATCAGGTCTTTGTAAATCTGTTACTTTCCTGAACATAAGTACAAACTATTTCGCTAATATGTAGATTTACTTCAATGGGGGCATTATTTGTCTCATATAGTAACACTGATGTCGTTAGATCGCTGGTGAATCCTGCCGCCCTGATTTCGTTTGTCATTTTTTGTCTACACGCTAAGAAAGTTGGACAAAATAACAGATAATGTTCGGCGCTTTCGTCGTAATAACCACACAAACATGATGGAGAATCTGATATAAAATTATTAAATAAATCGCCATTCAATGAACTACAACCATTACGTAGACGACACAATATAAGATTCATGGGTCTATTACCAACATAATACCAAACTGGTGGAATATTTAGTTTGTAAAGGGTGTGCAGTTTCAGTTTAAATTCGGTTGTGTTAGAAATTCCTTTGATATTTTCAGGAAGAGTATTCCAGAGTCGTACGGTAGCTGGGAAGAAAGATTTCTTGAAGAATTCAGTTCTGCAAAGATAAGGGGTTACATTAAAAGAATATCTCGAGGGATACGGATTTCGAGCACTTGGTAAAGGTGGAAGTCTGCTTGATAAGACGTGTGGAGGCGAGTCGTTAAGTATTTTATGAAGAAATGACAATTTATGAATCAGGCGGCGCTTTGACAGTGAATGAAATCCAGATTCTTCATAGAGAAGATAATCCGGGGTACTCCTTGTTAGTCCAGTTATGACGCGTAGTGATTCTTTTTGAACTGATTCAAGTCTGTCGATGTTTAGTTTGGTGAGGTTGTCCCATACTACATCAGCATACTCGAGACAGGGTCTTATGAAACTTTTATACATTATCTCAAGGCATTTTCTGTCCAGAATGTATTTAAGACTTTTAAAAATAGATAATTTCTTTTGACCTTCTGCAAGAATATTTTCCATATGGTCTTTCCACGTACCATCTTTACTAAAAGTCAGTCCAAGATGTTTATGAGAGTCAGATGATTCAATAACGGTATTGTCAAAGGTAGTTTGCATGGTCGAAGGGGATCGTCGTCTGGATACTAACAGCGACCTAGTTTTGGTGGCGTTGAAATCAACTAACCACATCTTTGCCCATTCCTCTAAATCTAAATCTAATTCTGTTCTGAGGCTTAGATTTGTAATATTCTCCGATATCACATACAAACATGTGTCACCGTTTCGACCAGATCGGACGTTTACAATTCTATCTACTGTCCTCTCTTATGAACGTAATTCTTCATAGAGTGTTTGCTGGATTCTTTTGAAATTCGGCACTTATTATTTTCTTTTTTCAACTTTTCAAGTTATTGTCACCATTTGCAGATGTGCACGTTATCTTTTTGACCTGATTCAACATTTTGTCCTCAGTTATGCCCCTTGGTTGTTGAAAATACACTTCCATCTGATATTCTTTTTCGTGAACGAGGTCAAACTCTTGAAACCACATAAATTGGTGTATGATTTATTCACCAATAAGAATGGAGCCTGATTTTCCTGGAACCATTTCTCATCACAATGTAATGTGTTCTATGATAGCCTGAAACATTTATTTCATAATAGAACGACCCTACTATTATCAAATCACTGATCAGCTGATCTGATGATCATCCCCTTTCTTTTATTGCACAAAATCGTATTTATTCCCTAGGCTATTTTCTCCATTTCTCTTTTCCGGTGTACCCATGTTGTTGGATACTGAGTATGGGCGTATCTTGGGTTAAGTTGAACTCTTGTTATGTCTAGGAGTTGCATATTCCCTTGTTACTGCATATTTAGTAAAGATATAAAGATATCATAACCCGCGCAATTTCCGACCAAAGCCCTTAGTATGGTAACCATATTCTTAAGAATAAGTTTAATTAGTTGAGGCTAGCAGTGCTTCAGAAAAACGTACAAATCCATTCGAGCTAGCATCTATTGCCTCACATGAAACAGTTTCTTTGCATTCAAGTTAGGAATGAGTTCATAGTATTTCCTTATTCTATTGATGCAATTCGCCACGTATCTTGTGATACCTACACTAAATGAAGAAGCTTTGGGTAGCATGACATGAACATTACACATTCATGCAATTTCATAGCAATTGCATCGATATTTAAAAACAACGCCCACAATACATGTTCACCTTCGTCAACAGAAAATATGTCCGATAGACTTTAATGTTGACAGATGATGCTCAGCATACTAAGAAAATACACTTCCATAAAAACATATCTTTGTGCAGTCGAAATTGCACTTCATACCTTCATGAAATGGGGACTGTCAAGGAAAATCAAGAAAAGGCAATAAACAAACCAGGAATTGGAATATTATTCATATCCTCGAGTACTATGTCGATGGTAGAATAAAAAGATTTAAAATATATATACATTTAGTGTTTGTATATGACAAGAATATGGGTGACATTTTGTTGCACTTCTTTTCTCCATTTGAGATACCGTATCAATGTTACTTCAAAATAATGTTTTCATTGGAGTTAATCTACTCCATCTGTAATTTTTATTTACGCTGTTGCTCAAATTGTTCTATTCAAATTGAATTTCTTTGCCACCTATAATTACGCATGTGGTACGTCCAGTATACAGGCATGTTAGCTATTAGACAGGTTATCTGCAATATAGCGTTCGTTAAGGAGTATCC